>CM052714.1:69109147-69141034 GCA_028551405.1 Uromys caudimaculatus
TGGGGGGGTGGGGTGGGAGGTGGAATTCCCTCCTAGAGGCGGGTTGGGGAGGGGATGGGGGGTATACAAAGAGGAGACTCAGAAAAGGGGAAACATTGGAAATGTATATAAAGTATCAAAAAAAAAAAAAAGAATAAATGTAGCAAAATGAACATTTTAAAAAGCTTCTTGCCCATTCAATGCAATACTGATCAAAATCTTTATCTTATTCTTCACAAAAAGGAAAAAAAACCCAATCTGTCCAAAAATTTATATGGAATCACAACAGCCATAGGATAGCCAAAACACTCCCAATTAAAACAAACAAATAAACCAATGCTGGAGGGATCACAATTTCATATCTTGAAATATTACAGAGCTATAGTAACAAGACCAATGCAGTATGAAACAATAGCAAGCATTTAGACCCCAAAAGTCAAAGACCCAAGCATGAATGCACATAACTGCAGTGATGTAATATTTGACAAAATGGAAAACATATGCTAGAGAAAAAAACTTCAATAGTGTTGGAAAATGGATGCATGTCAACATGGAGAAGAGTAAAATTAGAGCCATAGCTATCACATTGTATAAAAACTAACTCCAAATGCATCACAGATCTCAGTGTGAAACCTGAAATGCTGAAACTAAGAGAAGAAAGCATAAACAGAACCATACATAGGAAAGGACTTTCTGAATCAACAAAACAACCAACAAATTGTAGACCAGTACATCTACTGTGCACTTAAGTGTGAAGAATACCCCAAAAGCTGAAGATAAATTGCCATATGATCCAGATATACCACTCTTTGGCCAATGCCCAGAGGATTTGACATTTGATTCCATAGATACTTGCTCAGCCATGTGTATTGCTGCTCTATTCTCAATAGCTAGGAAATAGAAACAATCTAAGTGTTCTTCAGTTGAAGGATGAATACTGAAAATGTGGTATGTAAATATATGAAATACTATTCAGTTGTAAAAATAATGAAAATTGCAGCTTAATGGATTGAACTAGAAAAGATTACGCTGAGTGAGGTAACACAGATTCAGAAAGATAAACAGTATGTGTTCTGTCTCCTCGGAGACACCTATCTCCAAATCTTTAGACATGAATACATATCCTGAAGTAACTGCAGAAATGAAGAATGTAAAGAAATAAAAGGACCACTATCAGGGCGAGCAGGTGGCGGAGCAATAGAAAGGAGTGTAGCAGTTGTATACATGATCTGATGGTGGGAATTTAAAAACTGTGGGCTCTTGTGAGTGAAGGGGAATGTGAAGTAAGGAAGGAGAGAGGAGGCAAGACAACAGCTAAGAGGTTTGAAAGAGTAATAAGGAATCATACTATTAACTGTCTCAAATACTTAGCCTTCCCTACACCTAAGTAGGTTTATAAATATAAATATGTGGTTTAAATAGAAATTTCACATCTGGGCTGACCACTCCCTCCAAGAGCCAAATGTCATCTAATGAAAACCCTAACACCAAACATGAGATGCTCCCTTTAGTGTTGCTGGTCAGAGCATTCCAAGAGGCTCCCAAAACATTACAGGTTATTTCTACTGCCCATGGCTATTCTCTCCCCATCCCTGCAAGAGGTATGAGGTAAATTCCTATTGTTGGAGATACCATGCACTTCAAAAATAAGGCCTAGAGGGCTCTGAAACGGAACTGACCTGAAAGCTTCCTCCCTGAGGACTAGCTTCCATGGTACCAGAAGATGCCATGCAAGCTTCTGAAGGCAAGAAGCAACCACCTTTCTTACCTAGGTATATCTATAAATCAGAAAGACCAGAATGTCATTGCATAATAGTGGCATGTGTCCTTGGAGGTAACCAATAGCTCCCTGGTTGGATGTTAGCACTGAACAAGAAAGAACTCATGCATGGAGCTGGGAACTTAGCCAACTGCCCAGGGCTGGTGAAGTCCTGGATCCTGGAGGAGAAGCTACAACCATCCCTTTATTACAGCAGCACAATCCCTAACTACATTCTAAATATTTACTTATACACACACAGATTGTGGGTCTCCCTTCTCCTTGGGGGGGATCATTGGCATCTGGTCCATGAGGGTGGAGGGAGCAGAAGCAGTGAGCAGGGTTTGGATGGTCGTGCGTCTGACAAAAGGACTTCCGGAGACTGCTTCCATGAGGCAGCTCTACTGTATTATTTCAGGAGTAGGGTATATAGAGCTCTTAGGGGTATGTGTGGAAAGGGCTGATTGGTCATAACACAGTACCTAATTTTGAGAATGACTGTCGTAGACTCATACGTTTGAATACTTGGTCTCAGTTGATGGAATGGTTTGGAAGACATGGTGGGTTTGAATCAGAATCCCATATTTAAGGTGCTATTTGAGAAGTGTTGTAGTCAATGCCTTATGGCTGTGAAGAGACACTGAGGCCATAGTAACTCTTATAAAGGAAAACATTTAATTAGGGCTTACTCACATGTTCAGAGTTTAGTTCATTATCATCCTGGAGGGAAGCACGGCAGCATCCAGGCAGACATGGTGCTTTAGAAGGGACTAAAAGCTTTATATATGGATTGGTAGGGATCAGGGAGAAGAGTGAGCCACTGGGTCTGGCTTGTGCTTCTGAAACCTCAAAGCCCACCTCCAGTATATACTCCAGTGATACACTTCCTCCAACAAGGACACAAGTCCTACTCCTTTGAAATTATGCCACTCCCTATGAGCCTGTGGGGCCATTTCATTAAAACCACCATATTCCACTCCCTTGTCCCATAGGCTTGTAGTCATATCAGTACAAAATGCATTCCATCCAACTTCAAAAGTCAAATAGTCTATCAGTCTCAAATCTATTTAAAAGTCCAGAGTCCAAAGTCTCTTCTGAGATTCACAGTAATCTCTAAACTATAATTCCCTATAAAATCAAAATAAAAAACAGATTTCATACTTCCAACATACAAAGCTCAGGATATACACGACTGTTCTAAAAGGGAGCATAGTGAGGACTGAAATAAGGTAACCAAACCAAACTGTGATTTGTCTGATGCCAAATTCCTCTCAGCTTTGCTGACTGCCACATACTTCTCTCCCTTGGGCTGGTTCAAAACTTGGTCCGTAGCTTTCCTAGATAGGTAGCCCATGGCTCCGGCATGTCCAACATCTTGAGGTCTTCCAGACTATTCACGTTTTACTTTCACAACTTCACTCAAGGGCATTTCTGGGGCTGCATGCAAGGACACCCCTGATACACGCCTGGCTTCCATGGCTTTCCTTAGTTGCAGAGGGAGATTCCATAACCCCCTTTATGTATCCTTGACTTTAAAACCAGAACGACATGGCTGAAACTGCCACATTCTGCTGCTCGCTTGGGCCAGAACATGGCCCCCTTGTTCAAATACATTTTTTATCAGCTTTCTGTTTTTGATGGTTTCCTTCACTGCCTAAGTTTGGCTGGCCTGGAACTTGCTCTGTAGATCAGGTTGGCATCAAACATAGAGATCTGCCTGTCTCTGCTTTCTAGTGCTGGAAATAAAGGTGTGCACCATCATACCAGGCCCTAAGCTTTTCTTTAATTCCCTTTTACGAGTTGGAAGCGTAGCTGGGCGGGGTCTTGCTCACCTCTCCTTTTATTTCATTTAGCACCAGGCTTTTCTTTAGTCTGTTTTCACTTCCTGGCATCTCCTTTCTCCTCCAACTGTACATTTTGTGCTTTTTATTGTTCCACTTGTTCCAACAAGGCCCCATCTACTCCAGCAAGACCACACTTTTTAATGCCACTCCCTAAGCATTCAGAATGAGCCTAAGGGTACCATTTCTATTGAAACCACTACAGGAAGGACTAGGAGGTATGGCCTAGCTGGAGTCGGTGTGGCCTTGTTGGAGAAAATGTGTCACTGGGGGTGGGCTTCAAAGTTTATGCCAGCACCACTGCCCCCAGCCTACAGTTTAGGATGTAGCTCTCAGCTACTGCTCCAGCACCATGCCTGCTGCCATGTTTTCTGCCATGATAATCATGAGTTCTAACCCCGTGAAACCAAAAGTCTCAAATAAAATACTTTCTTTTTGGAAGTTGACTTGGTCACAGTAAAGTAACTAAGACATAAGCCATTGAACAAAATCATTCAATGGAAATTTTAAAGGTGTAAAGTTGGATGGTAGTCCTGGACCAAGCAGTATTTTGTTCCCCAGACAGCAGTGGCATGATTTGGCTTCTAGAAGGAAGAAACTAAGAATGCTAAATATCTCATAAGGCATTATTGAGTAAGAAACCTGTTGTGGAAGACATTGCCTCCCTTCTTCCCAGGGGATCAACATTACAGCTCTGAGACATGTAAGATTTCTTCCCCACAGTCTCCCCTTCACTTTCTTCCTTATCTTTTGCATTGAAGAACCTTGGTGTTTGGTGAAAGCCCCACATATTGATTATTCTCACCTTTCCCTGATGATCAGTTTTGATCTCCCAACCCCGGGGCAGTTCCAGCCGCGTATCTGCAAACATGTTGATGAAATTCACCAGGTCCCGGTTGTGTTGGTAGCGCTCAAAATTGCGAGCATCTCGTCGGACTTTCAAAATCATATGCTTCAGGCAAGTGCTACTTGTAAAAACTCTGTAGGCACTCTGAGATGGTTTGGGGGGAAATGAAAGAAGAGGATGTGATGTTAGAAAAAGCAGAGTAAACACACTGAGAACTTTAACATGTTATGAGTCCAACTTGGTATTGATTTGTGTAAGCTAGAAAGGCAGGCTTTAGAAGCAGCGCTCAACAAGGAAAAGTGAACTCAATTCCTCTAGGCCTGTTTGCATGGCCGATTCTACCTGACCTTCAGGGTCTTCTTCCTAGTGTCAGTTACACTTGGGCTCTCTTGGACCTCACTGTATGGTCTCTGAACATTGCTCTTTTCCTTCTTATTTCTTCTGATTGCAAGGCTATGCTTTTGATTCTTTTATCTATCTAACCCATGATAGTAGTTGTAGTTAAAAATTGGACTTCAGAACCCTATTGTCTTAGTGAATCTTATATAACATCTTTGGGTGAGGGGGTGAGAAGAAAAGAAGGCTGTTTTAAGACTTGCTAAGTTAGTCAAATTATAATTTTATGTTGCATAGGCACCAAAGTGCTTGATGAAGCTACCTGGCTGGTGTTATAGTGGGGTGAGCACTCACATGCACTCATATGTACTGTACTGTGATGAAAGAACACTGTAGGAGGCCAAAGAAGGTCATTAGCCCAGTGGTCCCCACATTCCCAAGGCCCACAGGAAGCCCAGTATATAGAGCAGAGTATATATGCAGTATCTGTTATCCTTTATGATTCCCCACTACCTCGCTGTGGATTCGCTCTGCCTAAATCCTCAGTTCCTTCTTTCCCACCCACAGCCTCTGTCCTTGCATCAAATCTCTGCACCTGCCTCACAATCATCACTAATGCTGGTACCCAAATAGAAACCTGCTAGGATTTCTTGAGTCTTCATCTGTTATTCACCAATTGGCCATAGGAGATCCACGCAGCATTAACTGTTCTCTTAGCATTCTCTCGGAGCTAAGTCATTTCTCCCTACTCTTTCAGCACCTCACTGAGCTTGGGGCTTTAATCCTTTTTTTGCTTGATTGGTTGAAACAGCCTTTAGTCTTGGACTCTCAGCACTTCTCTGAGACTCTGCCAGAGAAATGCTTCATCAGACTATCTAGTCATCAGAGCTGGTCTCCCAGAGCTGCATGGGCGTATGTTTTCAGCTGAATAGAATAGTGCCTTAGCTGTTGGCCAGGCTGCTGAGGCTTCATCGTTTTTTCCATATCTGCCATTCACAGTGAAGCCACTTTGTCCTGGCTGCTGCATCCTTCCCAATACACTGCCCCCTTTGCTTGGGCTTCTCTTTAAACTTCCAAGATTCATTTTCAGCCTTTGCCTTGTGTATCATGTCACCCAGGCACTCTGCTCTCTCTCAATTTGGACTCTGTCCTGTCACATTAGATTGACAGTCTTACACATGTGTCTCCACAAACAGACATCTTCTGACTCTTAGGGGTCTCCCTAATCTGTTTTTGTGATTTCAGTCTCTGGCCCAAATTACAAAAACATTTGTGAAATAGAAGAATTAATGAATGCTGTAATGAACATTTTGGGAAAATGTCCCTGAAAATTCAAGTAAAAAAAAGCATATATGTGAGGCCAAATTACAAATAATATCAATATATTTTAAAACTATATTAAAAGCTAACCTAGTTATTATTTAAGAGAAAGTGTCTAAATGTTTTTCGTAAAGATGAGTTTATAAAATGGTTATGAATGGATGTATTTGTACACTTTATACTCTTTTAAGACCAATAAAAACAGCATGTATTTATTTCCAATGAATTTTCTCTAACATATCCCGAAGAAAGCCTTAGGAAGGCTGTTGAGGTTTGGTCTTGCTGTGTATTGTAATGCTAAGTGCAGGCCTTCAAGACCTGGAGTCTGCAGGTAGACACAAAGGATGCTATGTGACCTTGCCCTCAAGTTATTTCTGATTGGTAGATAAAGATGCCGATATCCAATAGTTGGGCAGAAGAGACATAGGTGGGGTTTAGGATTCCTAGGCTTGAGGTTGGAGGAGAACCATGAGGAGAAGAAAGTGGAGGGGGAAGGAGAAACCACTGTGGGTTAGGTGAGCCATAAAAACATGGCCCAGAGGGTTGGCCAATTGGAGTTAAGAGCATCCCAGATGAAACATAGTAAGTAATAATTTGGGGTTCTTGATAGAAAAGTAGGTTCTAATAGCATAAAGGGTAGATATCTGCCCAGCTCTAGTGCTGATTAAGGCTTATTGTAAATATAAAGGTTGCGTGTGTCTTTTATCTGGGAATTGAATGATCAAGGCTGGGTAGAAACCCCAGGCCAGGATTAAATAATTTCTACAACAGAAGACAATAGAGTTTCTTAATCCTTTCTTCTTTATTGGGAGACTCACATGGAAAAGTATGGTCTGAGTTGCACACACATACACACACACACACACACACACACACACACACACACACAGAGAACCATTAATGAAAAAAATGCGCCATACATTTGAAAAAGTAAACAGAAGGGCACATGGGAAAATTTGGAGGAAAGAAAGAGAAAGGGGAAGAGGAAATGATGTTATTATAATCTCAAAAGATAAATAATGAATTCCTTCTTTCCCCTAGCTCACTGAGTAAAATTGTAGCCCCTTTATCTTATTAAATGATTACATAAAGCTTTTCTTGGGTTTTCTTGGAGCCAGTCCACCCTGCCTTTGTTTTGGGAGCACTCACATAATTGGCATGCAACACAGTGAAGAACTCAGGATTGGTGATGAACTTGACCGCTGGAGACTGCAGCAGCAAGGTGACTTTCTGTGAGTTGACAGGAGAAAGTGACCCTTCTCGCCTCAGATCTAGAAACATGAAGCAAAGTAATGGAATATGTTGTGAGAAAAGCCCTTCCACATGGAGAATGTCTCTTCATAGCAGAGCATAGACTCCCACTCACGTGGCAGACACTCGCTTTTTCATAGTGACATGACCATGTCAAGAATTTCAAGTGTTTCTTGTTTAAAATGCTTGATACCAAAAAGTGTTTCAGATTTTTTCCAAATTCTAGAACACACGCATATACAGAATGAGATATTTTATAGATGAGACACATGCCTGAACATAAAATGTATGTACCTTCCATTTACATCTCATAGTCTAGAGGTAATGGCACTTTTTTAAAAAAAATTAGTTTCACAATATAGTGTAACCTAAGTTCAAACTCATGATCTTCTAGTCTCTGTTCTCTAAGTGTTGGGAGTAAAATCATGTATCATATCTGATTTGAAATTTTTTATTTAAATATTTTAAATAATTTTACACATGAACCTCAGAATTTTTCTTTTGTGACATCATGTTGGCATACTAAATATTCTGGATTTTTTTTTTGAGTATTTCAAATTTTGAGGTTTTAAAAGTCAGGAATCATTTTTTAATAATGTTCTTGTATAATTTCAACTATGTTCAAGTCCCCTCAAGTCTCTTCTCTTTGTCTTTCTTTCTTGTTTTATTACAGATGTTACCTGTAATTAAGACAGTTTACGGAAGCTTTCCCCTCCTATAAACACTTCTCTGCTGTGGGACTTTCAAGCTCCTCTTTGGTTGAACTGGACCTTGCCTTGTGCTTTGTTTCATCTGGTACCACAGGTAGAAGCAATGTGTGAATTCTGAGACAGGGGCCTTAGCACTTGTGTCTCTGTCTCTTTTCTTTCCCCATATCCACTAAGGGAAAAAGCCAGAAAGAAAGGCTTCCAAACTGAGGCCATCTCAGACCAACCCACCCCCACACAGGTGACTAAAGGTGACACAGTCGACTAAATGTGACTAGGAGTCCAGCAACATCCTAAGCAACGTGCCAGCTTTGTTCAGCTTACATTGTTCACCTGCAGATCTGAAGGGTAAATGCAGTTGTTTTATCTACTAAAACCAAGGCTTTTATTATGTAGTAAATTACAGGAGATTCAATACTAAATCCAGAAATAATCCTAATAATCTAATCCTCTTTCTAATTACTTGATTGTTGTACCATGTGTTTCTCAGAAGACTGAACAAAGAAATTAGTAACAAAAAAAACCTAACAAGGTTTGTTAGTACGTCTTTTTTTTTTTTTTTTTTTTTTTTTTTTTTTTTTGGTATTTTGAGACAGGGTTTCTCTGTGTAGCCCTGGCTGTCCTGGAACTCACTCTGTAGACCAGGCTGGCCTCGAACTCAGAAATCCGCCTGCCTCTGCCTCCCGAGTGCTGGGATTAAAGGCGTGCGCCACCACTGCCCGGCATTGTTAGTACGTCTTATTGAAAAAGCAGAATGGACACAATTAAAATTATTGATTGAAACGTGTGTGTACATTTAAGAAGAAAGAAGCCAGGAGGTAGGGGGATGGCCAACTGAAAGATGTCTTCAAGTTATGGCATGGCCATTATATATTTAAATTTACTGCAGCTGTTGTTGTCTACACAAGACTTACTAAAGATTGGGCCCATCCACAGGTCATCATGGGTGGGGGAGGATCCCACTGGGGAAGGGGATTTCATGTCATTTTCTTTATTTATGTATCCACTGATAACTTGTTCTTGCTCTAGGAAACATCCTCCCACCTACCATTAGACAAGAAACTCAGTGGACCACACACATACAGATTATATGACAATAGGATGGGGACCTACTATAAAGAAGAGTTTTTTTGTGGAGAGAGAGAGAGAGAGAGAGAGAGAGAGAGAGAGAGAGAGAGAGAGTTGGGCAGGAAATTTAAGTTAAAATGACTAAAATTCATTGTGTAAATGTGTAAAATAAATCAAATAAGCATGCCTGATATCTAACATAGGTTGTCACAAATCCCTGAGACCTGATCGAATAAGAATTACAATATTTGCTTGCCTAGACTGAATTTGGGCCTTTTTTGGCAAATGTGTCACCAACCCAATTCAAATGGAAATGGGTTACTGGGATTTCACTGTAGTACTTGAATATGTTGTTATGGGTACAGAAAGTAGAAGTCAATCTCATGTTTTTTAAACATCATTTTTGGCATCTCAATTTGATTAGAGTTAAAGAATTAAAGTCTCAGGAAAATAAGGCTTGACACATGGTAAAATAATATGCTTTTGGGCTTTGTGAACAAGAAACTCACTGGAAACCTCTGTGTCTGGGTTCCTCTTTAGTTACACTGAATTTTATCCCAAATGCCCAAGACTTACTTGAAATGGATTGTGAACATTTGTCATGTTTTATTTATAAGTGACAAATCCTTAGGACACCAACAGATAAACATTACTTAACCACATAGGAGTCTATGTCTTCTAAGATTCCTGATGAGAAGCTTTGTTATCTCCTTTCTTCAGCCCTCTAATTCCTCCATCTCATTCTCCCATATTTTGCTGCCCTCTTATCTGTGGGTCATGTGGCTATCTCATGAGGCAGGGTAAGGACTTGCACACTTCTGTCACAGACATTACATGACACCTCTAGTGCTCTAGGTCCCCGGCTCCAATACCTAAGCTTGACTGGGAAGATTCTGCTTCGGAGTCACTCCCTCCACCTCCACCTCCTCCGTCTGGTATTTGCTCATAGCTTTGGTTGCCAGAATCTTCTTCAGGTCTCTCTGTTGCAATGGTTCTCTGGATGTTTTGATACCTGTACATTAGAAAATGAAAAAACCGTAACCAATTTATGATTGGTAATGCTTTGAATAAGGCAGTTGGAAAAAATAGTAAAAAATTGTCTTGGAATCAGAAGTGTCTACAATTCCAACTATACTGTCAGAACAATTAATAAGACAACTATAAGACACCTATCTCCACAGAGTTTGACGAGGTAGCTGGACAAATCTATTTCTTAGGACTTGCAGACTATACACTAGAGGGTACTGGATAGAGGAGGGGAAATGTTGGTTAGATCTGGAAATGAAGTTTTGAAATCCCATAAGCCCCTGCCAGTTATGATAGAGTATGGATTATATGAGATTTATGTTCAGGAAGCAGATGGGAAGGGGTGTTGCAGAAGAGGTGGAGGAAGGAGCACAAATAAACAAATCTCCAAATCTGAACTCAAAATTAGGCGGGGAGTACACTTAGTCCTGTTCAGGTTCATTCTTCTGCAGCAGGCCTCTGAAGGAGTCGGGGCCCTAGTTTTTCCCTGACCTTAAGGAGCAAAGTTTTCCCACTATGGTCTCCAAATTGCTCTTAAGAGAATCTGTTAAATTACATTAACTGAAGCAAATTCAAACCTGTACTTCTAAGAAGCTGTCCAGCTACAGTTCAATATATCAGGGTTTGAGATTCTATGTAACTTTTATTTATTTATTTTTCTTGGATATTTTCTTTGTTTACATTTGAAATGTAAATAAATCTGATTTACATTATCCCCTTTCCACGTTCCCCCCCTCCCGGAAACCGCCTATCCCATCCTCCTTCCCCTTGCTTCTATGAGGATGTGGAAACACAAACTAAACAGAGACACATTGAAACTAACAGAAGTTATGGACCAAATGGATTTAACAGATATCTATACAACATTTCATCCTAAAACAAAAGAGTATAGTTTCTTCTCTACACCTCATGGTACCTTCTCCAAAATTGACCATATAATTGGGTACAAAACAGACCTCAACAAATACAAGAAGATTGAAATTATCCTATGCATCCTATCAGATCACCACGGACTAAGGCTGGTCTTCAATAACAACAAAAACAACAGAAAGCCCACATACACATGGAAGCTGAACAACACTCTGCTCAATGATAACTTGGTCAAAGAAGAAATAAAGAAAGAAATTAAAGATTTTAGAATTTAATGAAAATAAAGGCACAACAACAAACAATAAACTTGTGGGACACAATGAAAGCAGTGTTAAGAGGAAAACTCATAGCTCTGAGTGCCTCCAAAAAGAAACTGGAGAGAGCATACACTAGCAGCTTAACAGCACACCTGAAAGCTCTAGAACAAAAAGAAGCTAATGCACCCAAGAGGAGTAGAAGGCAGGAAATAATCAAACTCAGGGCTGAAATCAACCAAGTAGAAACAAAAAGACTATACAAAGAATCAATAAAACCAGGAGTTAGTTCTTGGAGAAAATCAACAAGATAGATAAACCCTTAGCCAGACTAACCAGAGGGCACAGAGACAGGATCCAAATTAACAAAATTAGAAATGAAGAGGAAGATTATAACAACAGAATCTGAGAAAATTCAAAAAATCATCAGATCTAACTACAAAAGCCTATACTCAACCAAATTGGAAAATCTGGATGAAATGGACAATTTTCTAGACAGATACCAAATACCAAAGTTAAATCAGGAGCAGATAAGCCATCTAAACAGTCGCAGAACCTCTAAAGAAATAGAAGCAGTCATTAAAAGTCTCCCAGCCACAAAAAGCCCAGGACCAGATGGATTTAATGCAGAATTCTATCAGACCTTCAAAGAAGACCTAATACCAATACTCTTCAAACTATTTCACAAAATAGAAACAGAACGAACACTACCCAATCCGTTCTATGAGGCCACAGTTTGCTGCGTATTCTCCTTTGGAGATGGAATGGTTTCTGTCTAATCAGGAACTTGTCACAATTTCCTTTCATAGAGGACTTCACAAGAGATTTTTTTCTACTTCTATCATGTGTAATGTTCCAAATAGATTTTAAAAACTGGTTGAGTGCATATTACTTTTAGCTTCAGAAGATATCATGTCTATTTAAGAGGCATTTAACTATTATAAATTATTTTGATGACTTAAAAAAAGGAGGAAAAAACTGTATGAAGCTTTAATAATGAAAGTAAAAGAAACGTGTGTTTATTCTAGTGCAAACAATTTATTGTTTAATTGTTCAGATGCAACTGTATATGTGATATCTAAATATTTGCCTTATTCCAATTTTAGCAGAAATTCAATGAATACATGATTAAATTGTTACATATAAATGCAAAAAAAAATAGGCATTGATAACAAAAACCCTAACTCTGTTTCTTTCCCTGGTGCTGTTTTTGGAACAGGACCAGAAAGGAATGCTCTAATATAAGATATTTTTAATATTTGAAATGGCCTTGATCTTCAAATAAAAAAATCACAAGACAATAAACAGAAGTTTTAATAACATGAGAAGTTAAGTGTATTAAGTTATAGCTTCAGTGGAATATTTACAGGTTTAAATATTGACTTGAAGAAATGGCAATGATATAAATCATTATCATAACACAATAAGAAAAAAGAAAATATGAAATTATGTTGTCATCATGTCATAACTAGGTAAGAATTATTCCATATATATTGAAATAAAAATAGAACATATTACTTAAAAATTTAAACTTTGATGTAATATGAGTATAGCCTTTTTTATTTAAATCTGCCTTAACATTATAATTTTAAAAAGTTAAGTAAAAATAAGTTTTAATTGATTACTTATAGTGAAAATATATTGATATTTTTGCTTGTTGTGTGTGTGTGTGTGTGTGTGTGTGTGTGTGTAGTGAAATGGAGTTATTTAACTTTAGTCTTCAACTACAGGAATTAATTCAGACATAATCTTGTGTTTAGTTCTAGGCAAGGCTTGGTCCTACAGTTTTTGACTCCGCATTTCTCAGGGTAAATCTTTATCTTTTCACTCACTTAGGATGCCAATTGAGATTCCTCGCAATGCTAACAAGTATTTCCATTTTCAGTGAGATAGCAATCCTTGTAAACTTCTCTAAGTAACTGGAGATTGCCAGAAAAAAAGGTATGATTATAAATGAGTATACTCTCAGTATACTTTTTGTAGCTGCCTACTTTCAAATCACAGAAACCTTTAAATACTTGAAACGGAAAGACAGTGTTTAAAAGCATGGCTTTCTATAAAAGGCTTTTTCACAAGAATCCAGCAGTTTCCCAAATTGCAAGATTATTTTTTCTTTATCTGTCCATATGGACTTCAAATGCAGCTGCCCTTTCAGCAGGGTTCCTGGCTGCCTCTCCCAGTGTGTGCAGCTCCACAGAAGGGCTGCAGTCTGGTGCAGATGGATTTGGACTAAATTTTGTTTTATACTATCTGAACACCATGAATGTGTATTGATTTCTATGCCGTAGATCTGGGTGTTTTGTTTTTTAAATATATTGCTTTGTTGGTTAGATTTGCTGTGTTGCTCATTATTTGGCATTCAAGTGGTACCTCTTACACGTGTTGTTTGATGACAATTCTGGCTGGCTGAGCCTTTTCAGCATATTTCTGCACATGGGATAGTCCCACTTACAATAGAGAAAGGCTGTCCTATGGACGTCGGGTGCAGTTATGTCTAATAAAAGCAGGTTTTGACAACTTCTTCCTAGCAATATGCTTTGCTTCTGTGGGAATGATTGTGAAGAAATAGGCCATGTGCCACCACAACCAGCATGGGATAATTTAATTTGAATAAATCTTGGTATTGCTTTATTATTTCTGAGACAGGGTTTCTCTGTGTAGCCCCAGTTGTCCTAGAACTATTTCTGTAGACCAGACTGACCTTCAGAGATCCATCTGCTTCTGTTTCCCAGTTCTGAGACTAAAGGCATGCATCACCACTGCCAGGTGAAACTGCCACTAATTCTTATGGAGGAAATGTCTGCCAATATGGAGGCACCTGCCATGAAGACCCTGGGCACCCTGCCTGTATCTGCTCATCTGGACATGCTGGAAGGTTCTGTGAGACAGATCACAATGAGTATACTTCTGGCCCTTGCCACAATCTGGCTGTGTGCCAGGAAGGAAGCAATGACTATACCTGCTTCTGTGTGCCTGGATATCAAGGCAGGCATTGTGACTTGGAAGTAGATGAGTGTGTTTCTGATTCCTACATGAATGAGGCTGTATGGCTCAATGAGTTAGTAAGACACATGTGTGTCTGTCCTCAAGAGTATTCTGGTGTTCACTGTGAGTTGAATATTGATGAATATGGATCCCGGCTGAGTCTGCATGGTGCCACGTGTCAGGATGCTCATGGGACTTACTTCTGTGACTAAGCACCTAGATTCCTTGGAGAACTCTGTGAACTCAACTTTAATGAATGTGCCAGTCAGCCACATCTCCATGAAGGTCTATGTGTGGATGGAGGAAGCAACTACTACTGTGACTGCATGGGTAGTGGATTCACAGGGACACACGTGAGGCCTTGATGCCTCTTTGTTGGTCAAGGCTTTATCACAATGATACAGCATGTGAAGACACAGTTGACAACTGTATTTGTCACTGCCAGCCTGGTTGCAGTAGCAACCCTGGCCAATTGGGGGGAGGGGAGATGTGTTGAGCTGTCCTCAGAAGATTAATAGGGATATATTACAGGCCTGCCTTCCACCTTCAACTATCTTGGAACCTCAGGCTATGTTTGTATCTGTCAGCCTGTATTCACAGACACAAGCTTAGCATAACTGTCCTCTGAGACCCACAGCCAAACATTAGACAGAGCTCTGGAAGGCTGATGGAAGAGTTGGGGAAAATATTGAGGAACCCAGAAGAGACAGGGACTCCACAAGAAGACCAACAAAGTCAACTCACCGGGACACTTGGGAACTCCCAGAGGCTGGAGAACCACCAACCAAAGTACATACAAAGGCTGGACCTAAAATGTACCAGGATGGGTTGGTACCCAGAGGGTGCCTCCCCCTTATCAGTGGAGCAGGGAAGAAGGGATGGGGAGCTATCTGAAGGGGGGATTAGGATCAGGATGTAAAGTGAATATATAAATTATTGGAAAAAGAAAAGAAATAGGCTGTGACTGAAAATCCTTTATGGTTCTTATTAATAATTACTTAGATGGTCAGCAACTAATGGCAAAATGGAAGGCAAATGTCTTCCAAATACTCAAGCAATAAAAGAATGCTCTGGTAACTTTCACCTAAAGCATAATCCTCTATACCTAGAATTCAATGTTAATCAATTATGTGTGTGTGTGTGTGTGTGATTGTATGTGTGTACACGTGTGTTTAGTAGCTAGAGATTGACATTGGTTGTGTTCCTGACTGGCTCTCTACTTTATGTTTTTCTTGTTTGTTTGTTTGTTTGTTTATTTATTTATTTATTTATTTATTCAGTCATCCATTCACTTTACATCCTGATTGCTACTCTAACTCCTGCTCCTAAGTCGCACAGACCCCTGCCCCATCCCTCCCTACCCTTCTCCTTTTCAGAAGTACCCATATCCTCTCCCGCTGAGGCCAGACAAGGCAGCCCGGTTGGGGAATGGGATCCACAGACAGGCAACAGCCTTAGGAATAGTCCCTTTCCAATTGTTGGGGAACCCACATGAAGACTGAGCTACACATTTACATACGTGCAGGGACCCAGGTCCAGCATGTGTATGCTACAGGATCTCTCACTGAAGTTGGAACTCACCGACTCATCTAGGGCAGCTGTCCAACAAACCCAGTAACCTACTGATTTGGGCTCTCCTGATCTGCAATTACATGATTATGCTGCCACACCTATGTTTTATATGTGTTCTGGAGATTTGAACTTAGGTCCTGGTGATTGCATGCTAAGCACTTTACTGACTGAGCCATCTTCCTAGTGACCTATTATTTCTCTATTTATTTGGAAGCTTTATTTTCTTCTTTTCATATGTGTATATGTATATGCATGTGTGCACATGTGTGCATGTCTGTGTGAGTGTATACCACATATGTATAGGCACCCACCAAAGCCAGAGAAGGTTTCAGATCCCACGAAGCTGTAGTTACATGTGATTGTGAGCCACTGGACATAGGTACTAGAAAAAACACTTGAGTCCATTAGAAGAGCAAGAAGTGCTTGTCACTACTGAGATATTTGTCCAGTTCCTTGCTTTTTATTTTCAATTAGCCTACACTGTAGCAAGTTTCCTTCTGACATCCTCATGCATACTTAGCTGTGGTGAACTCTTCAACCCATATTGTCCCTCATCTTTCTGTACCCATTTTAAATTAAACTCTTCCACTCCAGTATTTTCCCTTCAATTTTCATATCGCATGTATTCTTAACAGGTCAAAAAGTCCATTTTTAAAAGGCAGATACAGTTAAATATTAAAGGCTTTGCTATCAATAAATATCATCAACTTAGGTTTTATTCTTTTCAGTCCCCTCAACATTTTCTTTACCTTAGCACTTGAAAAATTTCAACTGAAACGAACCCAATGTCTATACTTCTAGTAAGAAAAAAATATCCTAAAACCATTGTTCGTTTTATCTTTAAAGAATGAGAAAATAGATATGTTGCTCCCTTGGAGTCTAAGTGACATAGCATCATGGTTGCAACCCAAACACAAATTGTATCTGTGCAAGTTCAAGAGTGACCGTATAGTTTCTAACCAAAATGATCCCAGAAGAATTTCTCTTTCTTACAGGATCTTGACAAGTTATCCAAGCTGGCCTTGAACTTGAGACCCTCCTACCTCAGCATCCCAAATAGCTGAAAGTACACAAGTGAGCCAGCATAGGCCATTTCAAAAATATTTTAAAGCATTTATTTTTTCAAGGATAAAGACTTTTGAAGAATTAGGGTTTACGGGTGGCCAATGACTATGAGATGAGGAAAAACTCCATAGTGATGGGTGTACAGCACCGGAGAGAGGAGGGTGAGCTCCCTGATGATGGGTGTACAGTGGAGGTGAGACAAGGACTAAGTCTACTGTGATCTATGAGGCAATTTTTCTTTAAAATTTTTATGAAAACTATCCTTGGAATGTTAACTATTTTGAGTTCTGTATCTTTGGAAACATCTCATGATGGACATGAACTAGTCTTCCAAAATTTGATCACATAGGGATCCTCACATCCTTGGTAAATGCCCTGGGAGATGGGGCCGCAGTTAAAGAATTTCTGATTTCTGGCTTGTACCAGTAAGACAGTTAGAGGAACCTTATCTTTAAATGTCATTCAAGCTTAATATGCTTTCTGTCACTAACTTCCAAACCCATCCTTCAAAATATTGGGAACAGCTTGCTTAATATAATTAATTTTGTTCAATTTCCTTATAGTGAGCAGGAAAGCAGAAGAGGGATGTCTCTTAGTCCTTATAAGGCTTATAGGATCTCATTCCAAACTAATCACAAACCTTCTGTTAAGCTGCTCCATCTGGTGGACAGACCCGGATCTGATCATTCCATCTGGGGTAGGTGCCATTGTTGGTCGCTGCCAGGTGGTTGTGCGATTTACATGGTCCACATAAAAGACCCGTCCATGGCTGTCGATTCGAGCTTCCCAGTCTAATGTTTAATAATAGGACAAGAAAGGTCAAGGACAGACTACTGAACCATGTGTACATAATCTACTTCCAGGTCTTCTGAAGATAGACCTCACCAGTGACTCATTATGAAGACCTTCTCAACCTTCTCCCCCTTGTCCTCTAGCACTTGCTATGACTGCTGGACAGGAGTGGGAATCAGCTTTCCAGAAAGAAGGTAAGATACTCAGACTCTCCTTGCTATGATAATTGTGGTTCATTGACTAGGATGTATACTTAAATTTATTAGTGTCTAAAGAAAAGTTGCTTACTGCTTTAAAAATATTGCTGATTATTCACAAAATGGGAGCAGAAGATTGGGGGAAACCTGCATTCGTGTTGTGATGCCAGAAATCAGTTCTTCATCCAGGCTAACAGAAGGTGGCTAGGGCAGTCACAGTTGATCTTGTGTTTGAACCCCTTTTAACCTAGTTCTGAAGTGTTGTACCTGCAACTTTGGAAACCTTCTTTCTAATGATTTATTTAATCATTGGTGTGTGGGTGTCAGATCCCTTGGAACTGGAGTTGCAGACAGTTGTGAGCTGTCATGAGTGTGCTGGGAATTGAACCTGGGTTTTTTGGAGGAGCAGACAGTGCTCTTAACCCACTGAACCATCTTTCCAGCCCCAAAAGCTCCTTTCAAAACTGAGCAGGCTTAAGCAATTGCATTTCCTTCCTGTGGATGGAAGAATTGATAACTACAGTTTCAAAATATCCGTGTAATCAAATGTAAAGTCACAGTAATCAAACAATACAACCAACATCCAGCTGGAGGGAAGGGAGGAAGTGCTGAAATTGTATTTTAATTAAAACTATACGTAAAAACGTGTAAAAGATAGAGAGATAAAATCTTTTAAATTATCTTTTTTTATTTTTGAAATTGTAATTACATATTTCCCTCATTCCTTTCCTTCTCCCAAACTCTCCCATATACCTCTTCTTGGTCTTTTTCAAATTTATGGCCTCTTTTGTCATTAGTTGTTGCTACATACATATATACATATATATATGTATATATAATAAATACTTAACATTGTTGCTAAGTAACCATCACATAGAGTAGAGGGACTCAAGGCAGAGGTATAGATGGTTAGGGGATGTACATGTAAGTTTTAGTGAGTTGAAATCCATGAGTAAACTCCTTGAAACTGAGAGTGAAATGTGATTTATGTGTATCTGAACTAGGTATATAAGAGCAATGATATACAGTAATGAGCAAAACTTCTGTGGTCCACATATAAAAATGTGGTAAAAATAACACCAATATGGTGTTGTGCTGAAAATGCTAAAGAGACACTAAACATAATTTCATAGGAGGAAAACCATTTGGTTTAAGTGAGAGAAGACAGTTTGGGGACTGGTTCAGATGTTATCTTGAAAACTCATGAGTTAGGTAATGATATAGTGACTCTTAAGTTTTAAATGGAAGATAAATTTGGCATCCTTATGGTTTTGTATGTATATGACATATCTGTTTGAAAACATAATGTCATATGTCTAACCTAGAGAGTTGTCAATGACCAATGAAAGTCCAAATACTAGAAAATCTAAAATTTAATGTATATGAGAGATGGAAAGAAAAATGTAGTTGAATCACAGAAGTATATTCTAAGATTTCCCTA
The DNA here is from genome assembly GCA_028551405.1 of Uromys caudimaculatus. NCBI lineage: Eukaryota > Metazoa > Chordata > Mammalia > Rodentia > Muridae > Uromys > Uromys caudimaculatus. Next base: position 69,128,458 of record CM052714.1, read on the forward strand.
AAATAGGGTATTAGATAATTCAGATATCAACTATTAGAAAAATAACCAATTTAGTGATGATCTTACTGTATATACTTGTAATTTCATAGCCTCATAATTAATCACATTCTAAATGTTTGAAATTTCTGTTGATTTTAAATCTCATTAAAATTATTAAACAATTAAATAAATATTAAACAATTTTTTCTTGAGCTGTCATCCAACAAAGAATAAGAATTAACTTTTAAATAACACTGTGTTATTCAATTCAAGTGAGAAAAGCCCACTCACACTTGCTATAAACTAGGAGGTAGGGCAAGCTCTAAGGACACAGATCCCGACTCTAAGAGAAAGCAAGAATTTGGCCATTGACGTGTCCATTGGCCTTGGAAATTATCCAAGCGGTTGGGGGACTGGAGAATGCAACATTGGTAACACACTCTTAGCATGTTTCAAATCTCTGAATCACTCCTGGAAAGCGCGTTCATCCAAACCCTAAGCTCTTTCATTAATACATTAAGTATCTGAAACACAGTGTTAATTTTATATTCTTATAAAGATTCATTAAATAATTAGCTGAATTTGGCTATATTTTCTGGGTTGTTTTGTAAAGAACTTATTTTCACATATCTTATAAACAAATAAAAAACATCTAAATGGATCTTTAGGCCTCAGTGTTATCAGAAGGATTAACCACCGTGACGCCAGGACCTTACTTAGACCTCTGAAAACGTATCTATTCTACACTGAGGCAGCTTACAGTAGTGTGTAGGTCAGGTTGAGTTGTTTAGGATAAAATGAATTATTGAATACCAAATTATGTTTTTAACAAGAACTGAAACATGTGTTGTCTTTATTGTTGGATTGTGTAAGTATTTTAATCAATGCATTATCCTCTGTGTAGGTTTTTTGAACTTTACAAACGTGTATCTAATTGTCTTCATCCCATCACTAGCTGATAATATCTCTACTATAATATGATAAAGTCAAGCTTCAGGCTATTCCTACCCAAACTCCCTCCATAAAATGTTTTTTTATCAGTCCAGGCTAAAACTGAGTCATTATTAATTCTTATTTTCCTCCTATGTCCATACTCAATATGTTATCAAACGTCTTCAAAATGTATGTTCAGATATGACTATTCCTTAACAAGTCCCCTGCTGCCACCCTTGTCCAAATCACCAGTGATTTTCATCTTGGCCACTGCCATAACCTTACGCTGTATCTCACAGACGTCTATTCTTCCTCCGCAGTTGATTCCCCGTATAACAACCAGGGGAAAACTTTCAAAATACATGTCAGAAATACCACTTCCCTGCTCGCAACGCTGTGGTGCGTCCTCACTCAGATAAAAGGCAAACCTCTCTGGCAGTTTTCAACCTGTGGGTCTCGATGAACTTCTATCCCCCAAATACTTACGTAACAGTAGCAAAATAACAGTTAGGAAGTAGCAACAAAAATAATTTTATGACGGAGGGTCACCACAATATGAGGGACTGTTTTAAAGGGTCACAGCTTTAGGATGGCTGAGAACAACTGCGCAGTCTGCAGAGCCCCATGTGATTGGTTCGTACTGTTTTCCTTGACCGTAATTATCAGCCATGTTCTCTCTGCCTCGGATGCATTGGTTTTACTCTTCAGGCTCATCATCGGGTCTCCACTTGGAGCTCGGCAGCTGCTACAGCTGCTCTCTTGGCCGGCAAAGCCTTCCCTCAGCATTTGTATGTGTAACTCACCTGTCTCATTCATTACTGTCCTCTTAGCAAAGCTTGCTTAGACTTCTATTCTAAAACTGCAAGCCAGTGTCTCCTACACATGAGAAGGCTCCTTTATCTACTTTTGTTTTCTCATTGCATTTATCACTAGGGTTCTATTTTCCATTTTATTGTTTATTATACATTTCCCAGACTAGCACATAGATGCTCCGTGAGGGCTGCAGTCATTGTTCATTTTGGTTAGCTAAAACAGCTCAACTACAGAGTATTCAGCAAACACTCGATGAATGAATGACTATCAACAATGAAGTCACTCATGTCCTATTTGAGATCTAACAAAATACTGTTGTCAGAATTAATTAGCAAATTTCTAATATTTTCTTTGCTATATGGATAGAAAATTAAAACATATTTTGAGTCTTTTTTAATTGTTGAGAGTGGTTTTGCTAGGTGGTTATTTTGAAGTGGTTTTACATTAAAATTATTTATAATGTCTCTATAACTAGCTCTATTCCTGTATGAATTGCAGATCAGGCTATATATATATATACATGTATAGATAGGATTTCTGTTGTGTGTGTGAGAAAAAGGATGTTTCTTGGAAGTAACATGATATATATATTTGAAATATACATATATTTCAAATAAATGCTAAATAGGAAATATATGAAATATGGTGAGTTTTTACTCTTTTCCCTTTTACTTATATCATAAATCAGTATATAAATGAAGAAAGAAATCAAGCATCAAAAATTAAAGAAGATAATGTTTGGCTTGGCCTCTGAGAAATAAATGTGGTGATTCTTTAAGCTAGTGTATTTATTAAGGACATTTATACACTGACCAAACGCAGCTTGAGAAGGAAAAGGTTTATTTAGTTTTCAGGCTACAGTCCTTCAGGAAGCCAGGGTGCTCAAGGAAGGAGCTTGAGTCAGAGAACACAGAGGAACACTGCTTTCTGACTTGCTTGGATGCTTTTATAAAGTCTAGGAAAGAAGATTAGGTGTGAGGGGCTCCGTGGGTGATTCTTCTGCATCACAGAAGCACCAAGGGTTTTCAACCATTAACTTCCTCCCTGCTAAAGTGTGACTGAATAGGGAGAAGAGTAGTATTCATTACTAAGCACAGACGAATTCCTAAATATGCATTTCTCCTTTTGAAAACTAAAACTGCCTAATGCAAACTCTTGCAAAGGTGTGAATTTTTGGAACACATTTGCATTTATAATAATCTATCCAATATTAAAGATTATCTTTGTGTAGAAAAACCTTAGGTCAAAGAGAGAAGTTCCAGAATTCATAAGTACTCACTGTGTTAAATGAGTTTGCAGCGCGCTCATAGCGTCAATTCCTTCTCCTAAACAATTTAGATAGAGTGATGCAGAGTAAGCCTGAATGGCACATGCAGACTGTCTCAGTCCGAACTTAGTATTTAGCGGAAGGGGACATTAAAGCTTTTATTCCCTCAAGTAATGAAACATAATAGTATAGAGATTAAATGAATTTCCTAAGTTCAAATGACTAAAGAATTGTTAATTACATAGGACAATTATTAGGGTAAAGTGATACTGAGTTCTAACCTAAAAATAATAGTTTTCATGGAAACGCCAAAGAACTACAGCAAGCATTTGAAATTTTTAATTCTTTGATGCAAGTTGTAGTTAGGAAAGCATAATTTCTTAAAATACTATGGGTTAAAGTTGTTTTATTCTATAGAGACACTTGTGAATAATGGATTTACTGGAGAAAAATAGAGTTCTATTTCCAACTGAAAATTTTAAAATGGTAAATTTAGGACTGAAAGGCCACAAAAAAGACTAGTGAGGTCTTGTAAAGAAATGTTATCTATTTTTTTGCCTCTCTCTCAGAAACTTAGGTATATTAACATTTGGTTATAACATCAATACCATATAATGAAATAGCTTGTTTTTTTAAAAAAAGCGGTTTTATAGTAGATATATATTGGCATTTAGTAACACTGCCAATTTATGGAGCTTGTAAAGAATTTTGGATGTTTGCATATGAATTCACACTGACCTGTCCAGACTGGAGGGGAGAGTTAAGCCATAGATGTGAAAACTACACACTGACCTGTCCAGACCGGATGGGGAGTTAAGCCATAGATGTGAAAACTAAAGCTTACTTGGTGGAAGAGGCTCATCGATTGTTGGGTAGTGGTGATGTTCAGGCCTCAAGGAAGGAAGCTGGCTTATTGGCTGGGAATTATGGAGTATAGGGCATTCACCTATGAACAAGACAGTCAAGACATTCATATGCATTGCTGTGGCAATGTTATAAAAAACATGACTGCAAAGCAACGGTCAGCATAAGAAACAACAAATAAAATGGGAAATCTGGTTTTTGTGTCAGTTTACTATAACCATGCCATTTATGACACAAATTATTAAGGAAAAGGAAGAGAAGGAAGAAGAAAAACAGGAGGAAAGAAGAGAAGAAAGAAGAAGGAAGAGAGAGAGGAAGTGGAGAGGAAAAAAAGAGGAGGAAGAGAAAAATCCAAATATGTTTTGACTCTTGATCTATGCCACATACACTAATCAATACATGTATGTGATCAGAGTCTGACTCTGTAGCTACTTGAATTGTCTTGGTTAGAAGGTGACATCAGGAATGAACACTAGGGAAAAATTAACAAGCCTTATTGATTCCAGTGAAGGAGACAGGCTTGTTTTAAGGGGAGTGAAGTCTTTATAAGGTCTCACAAAAGCTTTGTTAGATTATGGAAAATACACCTGATCATGTGGATATGAGGGTTTTATAATTAAAACAACAGAAGACTATCAAAAGACTGTTTTTTCAGAGTTAGAGGGAACTGAAACTCTCAGATAGTGTGTTTCCAAGATGGATCAAGGAACTGGTGGTCCAAGAATGTAAATTCCTAAAAGGGACATTAGAAGATAAGGTGGGGAGCCAACCATGTTGTGGTAAATCATGGTTAGTCCACATTATATGGCGTGAGTCAGAGATGCTGAACAGTGCTCTGGAAAGAGGAGTGGATAATAGACAAAGGCAGTAGATAAACGGCAGGAAGATTGATACAAGAAAATTTGAAACAGAGAAGTGGGATAGACAGAAGAAAACCAGACAGATACAGGAAATTAAAGAAATAAATGTATCTATTGATTTCACGACTCATTATTATGTACATTATTTCTACTGCTCTTGGTACAGACTTATTATTAACCAAACAAAATTCTGGAGCAACATTTCTGTTCTGCAGTCTACTGAGGTGTGTAGACTTTGACCACGTAAATGCTAGTAAATAATTTTCTCAATTTCTGGAGACCTTGAAGGGCTCAGAACACAGATAGCCCCCATCCAACTCTGTACTGTTTTCCTCCTGCCTCAGACCATGCTCACACCCTACTAACCAGAGGACAAAAGACATCATTTCTTTTTCCTTCCAGGACTAGTGCTGTGTATTCTATTAACCTTTGGGTCAAAATGGAGAAAAAGTAAAAAGTAATGGTCAAGATCTTTGAAGGATCTCAAATAGTGAACGTTTCCCAGAACACTCATGCCTGGAAACGGGTTTTCCACTATGTTCCATAGACACAGTGGAAAATAAATTAGTAGAAAATATTAGGTGGGCTTAGTGTAGTAGTTTAATTCCAAGAGATGACTGGCAACTAAAAATAAAGATGTACTCAGAATGGAAGGTCCTCCTTAATATTAAAAACACATTGTTTCCTGGACGTTCCCACCATTACTAAAATGCTTTGCTTCTTTGAAGGTACCAGTAGAAATCAAGGAAGCTGCTCCTCATACAAGCATAGAACTCATTGTGGACACGTGGGTGTTTCAAACACAGGTTTTGTGGGTAAGTGGCTGTGCACTTACATTTATTTTCATAAATGTTAAGGGTTAAAAAATTCAAACAGGAAACAATGGTATAGCTGTTGTATCACCAGCTGTTGTACTTTTATTTCTTAAAACAAAAAAACCAACCTTACCTCATTTAGTTAAACCTCATGTAATTTAACTCAACCAAACATGTTAATTGTTCCTCGAAGTCTGTAGAAATAGAATACTGTTGCTAGGCGGAAGCATACTCTTGTGAGCCCTAAGAAACCTCTAGCATGTGACAGACACTACGTAGCAGCTGACTGAATAAAACATGGAGCAGTTCTGTTCTGTACTAGGGCCCAGCTAAACATCATCACCTTTGCATCAAATCTAGTGTTTAGAATATTCAAGAAGGGATAATATTTCTCAACTAAAAATAAGAGAGAGTCTTTAAATTTATTTTGATTATAACAACATGGCCAAAGTGTAGGAAAGACAAGCGTGAGAGAGACATCCTGTAAAGTCTGTGTCTGCAAACACGATTGACCGGTTAGAATTTCAGTGATGCAGGAAGGATGAGATGTTGCAGGTTCAAAGCCAAATTACAGTTCATGTTGGGGTATTTGTTATTCACCTATTAAACAGCCATTCTTTACTCCCATTCTGTGTTAGACCTAACATCCTGCCACTAGTAGATAAAGCTGGCTCAACGTCCAGACAGATGAAAGAACAAAGACTTTTAGAATGAATAAACTTGACACCACCAGGTTTTCACCCACTGGGGGCTAAGAGCATCATCACATGGCATCTAAGGCCTGTGGCTGAGCTTTCTCCACTGGGCTGCAGCTACCTATTCACTGTATCCACCAATGATTTTTTTAAAGCATCATTATTTATGACTATTTTTATTCTGTTTCTATAGAAACTTCAGGAAAATGCTTTGGAACCCAGAATTTAAGGTAACCTAAAACTGTGTTCCTAGGTTCCTAGGTCATATTTGGCTCCAGAATAAACCAATTCTTATTCCCTTTTAATTGAAAGCTATGTATTTGTGTCAACATAAACTACCAGGATACTATTTGAAGCAAAGTTATTAGCATTTTAATTGTGTGAAAATTTCCTTGGTAACATGGCAAGACTAGATTCAAAGGGTGGTTTCTTTAATGTAATTTAAACAGCTAGCTTTCTAGCTCATTTCATTAGGAGAAAGGTAGAGTGTGTCCCTGTTTCATCTCATTTAACTCTTCCATTTATTCCTTGAGGTCAATGCTACAATTACACCCAATTAGCTCCTAAGGAAGCAGAGATGTGGAACAGTTAGGTCTTTTGTGAGGAAGTTGCATGGTGGACTTAAACGACCAGGGCCCAACTTGATGACCACATGACTCTGCTCCTTTCATTTGTCTGCAAGTTTGTTTTTTGATAACTGCTTTAAACTGATATTTAAGTAAAAGTTTTATAGAAGGAAAAGAAACAAAATGTTGCCAAGAAATACTAGTTTAATAGGTGTCAGTTTGGGTTTATATTGAATGAGTAATTGATTTTAAAACTGAAGATGGCTGCCTTTGGATTAGAATCTTATTTGAAATGTGAGAAGAGAATTTATGCATTTATATTGTAACTGGACTGGTAGAAATGAAGATATTCCAGAAAGACACTTGTGTCCCTCAATTTGATTAATAGACTATTGAAACAACCGACTGAAGAAATTTGAATTTTCCCAGGATCTCACGTTTGAGAAGGAAAAGGCCGAGGCCTGTGGCCAGTCAGAAATAGAGATTTCTGGAAGATTTCAAATAGTTCTCCCAACTAGTCAGACAATCCTTCAGGGAAAGCCAGCAGGCATGATAATGAGGGGGTGGGGGGGGTATGGGGACCTGAGCAATGATGATGGGTAGGACTAACCCTTAGCCTGCACTACTTAGGCTTTCTGTCAGTCCCCCAAACATGACCCCGATGTGGACCACTGAACCTTTTAGTTCTCTTCTGCAATGCAACAACCTCCTGTTTTGGCTTTTTGTGGCTTGTAGTATGTTCAGTTAGTGGAGCTTGCTTGTTAGAGATGCCAGGGCGCAGGCTCAGACTTGAGGGACTCTTGTTGACTATGCTGCTCTTCCTTTCCATTAGCTAAAATAGCCCAGACGAACAGAACCAACTATTGTAACAGGAACTGTGTGTGTATTGTAACAGGTAGAAAAACAAAGAAGAAAAAATATGTAGTCTACCCATTTACAGAGTGCATGCCATGGTCGGTAATGCCAGTACTTCTGGAAAAACTGGAGGAGTGGCCCCCAGAACTCTGAGAGTGTGCAGGGGGACGGAGAATCCATGTTCCTTAACTAATACCCATATCTATCACTGATCTTTAATCTGTTTTAGGAAGTCAAAATATTTGATACCTAATGCTCATGATCATTCGATGTTTATATCATTTGATACTAGTTGTTTAACTGTGGGGTTGCTGTCAAGACCAGGAAGCTAACTTACATCAACTACTTCTGGTCATTAGTCAAAAGCACACATATAGGTAGGTAGCTGCTTACATCCTACTGGCTATATTTCTTGGTGTGGATTTGAGACATGTGCCAGAAATCCACACACCTAGACAACTGCTTGAATGCCTACATACATTGTCCAGGGCACCCTTTTTGGGACTGGTTCCTCCACCAATCATATGGGGACATTTGTGTCCTATAATTGTGGTGGTCCTATTATCATTGGTCTGGTTTGCAGTCTAACCTTCTCTCCTATTGCTAGGACCTGCCATGGGAGACTCCAGCCCTTCAGTAGTTCTTGCTGCATTCCCACCAGGGGCAGCCAGTTCATCCTGCCATGGCCCAGCCCCATTTGTAGACTCGGCATCTAGCTCTGGGCTTTGCACCGAGTCAGGTACCGACTCAAATGCACTGTTTTCCTCCTCCTCATCCTCTTGTGAAGAAAAGACTGTGCTCTCAGAGATCTTGGCGCTGTCCACAGAGGAGAAGCGTGTGTGGCTGGCAAACCGATTGTTGCTATTGTAGCAGGAGCTGCTGTAACAAGAGCTGCTGTAACAGGAGCTGCTGTAGCAGGACGTGCTATAGCACGAGGGGCTGCAGCATGAGGCATCACAGCCCTCACAACTGTGGTCTGCTCCCTGCTGGGGGCTGGAGTCACTCTCACTCCCAGTGCTGGGGTGAGCTTCACCATCTTGGCCAGCGCCAAAGCTTTTGGATAAACTGGAGAAATGGCCCCCAGAGCAGTCAGAGGGCGCCATGCATAGAGTAGCCCCATCGTTCTCGCCATCTTCCATGGACTGTGGGTCAGCAGCTATTGTGTCCACCTCGCTGAGACCATCCTTTTCAGAGGACTCCTTGAGAGTGGATTCCTCCTCCAAGCCATCTTCCTCCTCTGTGGTGCTTCCTCTCTGGGCCGAGGGCATGCTGTGCAGCAGGGTGTGGATGCGGATGTAATGGGTTCTTGGGGTCTCAGCATCTCCACAGGCAGACGCAATCACTGTCTCAAGCTCGGATACAGGTAGGGAACACGGTCTGCTTTTTTTTCTCGTGGAGGCCCTCAGCTCCAGTCCAGGCTCTCCCTGCTCCAGGGTAGAAACATCCTCTTCTTCCTCTTCCTCGTCTTTCCCTTTCTCCTGCATCTCTTCCTCTCTGGGTCCATTTTCTGGTACTGTTTCCTCTTCTACCTTGCTGCCTAGAGCTGTACTCTCTTCTGGCAACAGCGAGGGTGGCCAATCCTCATCCAGGGGAAGTGCCTCTGCCACTTCTTCTGCACTCAGAGTGGGCTGGGTGTCATGTTGCTCTGGGTCCTGAAGCTCCCCAGCCTCTTCGGGTTCTTCAGAGAACTTACTACCATCTCTGGCCTCCATAGCACCTGCGGCTTCCTCAACTGGCCCGGCATGCTCCTGGTTTTGGTTTTCTGAGCTGTTTACTCCATTCCCTTCACTTAGTGACTCTGGCTTCAAGTCCTTGCAGAATTCTGCAGCATCACCAGGAGGCTCCCCAGTGCTGTTTTCCACCACACTATTCATGATGTTGTCCTGCATTTCTGCTGACTCTGGCTCAGCACTCAGAGAGATCTCTTCATCATCTGTGGGCAAGAAGAAAACTATGTCATCCTTTTCAGAAGAGCAATGGAAACTGGTGTTCTGTGTAGGCACATATAAAACATGGTAAAGGATCTCTAATATAGGATACTGGATATAAGTGGATGAGTGTTTCTCAATCGCTTCTGAAATATTCTGTAATGAGTACTATTTATGTTAATAACTTTATTATCATTTATTTTTAATAAATAATTAAAATTTATTAATATTATTAATATTAACTTTCAATAGGGCTGCTATTTTAAAGTTTTCTTTTAAGGGACTCCTAAGAAAAAAAATTAATATCCCAAATCCAGCTTTACCCTACTTGAGAGATCAACAATGTTTGTTACATACAGTGACTTTCAGAGATGAGGGCAGCAGAATGTTTATAATTCCTTAACAACCCTAAGCAAGTTAACTGTATTTGCTTAAAACACTCCCCATGGGTCATCCTGCAAGATGTGGAATGGCTAAGCCAGGGTCTTTAGCTGCAACAAAGAAGCAAGGGGTTGGGCTACATTAATAATCACCCACAGTATTGAATAGTCAGAAATCGAGGTTTCCAGCCACATTACCTTCCAAGGACATATGTTTACTCTGTTAAAATTCAACAGTGACACTGTTTAACTCTACCTTCCTTGGCTGGAAATACACCAGACTTTAAATGCACTAAGTGCAATTCCCCATGTGAAGAAAATGATCTCTTTGCTAAAGTGTGAAGCCATAATCCATCTTTATGCACACATAGATGAACCAGTCCAAGAATGTAGCAAAAGGCTGAATGTGACAGAAGAAAGCAAAATATTTCCTTACAACCTAATGTATACTGGAGCTTAGTGAATGGGTGGTGATATATTTCAGGCTCTGAGTTCTACGTCACTCCGTAACAGTAACTCATAGACTTGGTTCAAGAGGACTTAATATTTCTCGACATGAGTTACATTTAGTATGGCTGCTGCAGGAGAATAGAAAAGGATTATGAGGTGTCTTCTCATCATTACTGTTTGGAAACATGGTTTGATATGGAAAATGGAATATAGAATGTTTCTGAAATTTTCTGTTCATAATCCTTATTTTCCCTGTAATTGTCTAACTGCAGTTCTTCAACAAGATGCCATTTTTCAGCTCATGGCCAAGCTATAACTAGTTACTCTGTATAAAGTGGTGACTCACATTCGTGTGCTTTATCAGTCATTGATTTGCTCATGTATAGGATGATTCAACAGCTTTTGAGCATCTCTTATATGAGGTTCTGGCAATAAAATAGTAAGACACAGTTTTGTATCACATTGTTGACCTCTATTCTACTGTGCAACCGTCTATCTTTGGACCCTAGTGAAGAGGAGTCTTTTAATCAAGGAGGCAATCCTGGCTTCTAAAATAGATCACTGGTGTCTGGGACTCAGACGGAGATGACAGAGAACTACACAGTCCATGACTTGCTTGGAGAGAACTATGGTTATTTATGTTTCAGAGAAAAGAACTGTACAAAGATATTAGCCTCAAACAAGACATGGCGATCATGCTGAAAGTACCTGCGTGGATGGAGGATGTGATCTCAAATCGGAATTGCAGCTGTCCACTCACATGGTCAGTTGGAAGCCTGCGGCCAAGTGTGTAGCTGACCACCCTATCCCTAGAAGGAAATAAGCACCATCACAGATTCTGTAATAACCACTCCTGCTAATGACATGAGTTAGAAACACAGTGTGTAGAAACACCAGCTGGTGGGACAGGCAATCTCAGAGAAGCCATTTTAACAGGGAGCGAAGGTCCCTCTGGGGTCCCATCTTAAGGTACAGATGTAGGATCAATAAAGAAATTCTTATCAAATATTTTAACTCAAGGATCAGAAAAATTACAGCCCATATTTAGTTATCACGTTTTTCATTTTGGCATGGCCATGAGCTCTGGAAAAAAACACTTAAAAAGAGTAAATTATGTGAAATTCAAATTTAAGTGTCCATCAACACTGTTTTATTGGAACACAGCCATGCTTATTAGCTTACCCATTGCCTATGGCTATTTCCAGTGGAAGAGTTGAACAGTTTAGACAGAGACTTGTGACCTGTAAACCCTAAAATATTACTCTTTTTACAGACTAAGTCTGAGAATCTGTGTCATACAGAGGGTGAGGGGACAAAAATTATAAATGCTTTTGCTTGATCTTCCTACGGACAGTCTCATTTCCAAATTCCTTGGCAATAGATGTGCCAGAATATGTTGGAGGAATATATATATAAGAATATATATGTATAAGAATATATAAGAATATATATTATATCATATATTATATATACGATATACATATATATATCATATATATATATAATATATATATATATATATATATATATATATATATATGATATATATATGAATAGATGCCATAATGGCTACTGGAGAGCCTGTGTTGAGCTACAGAAAGCTCCCTGCTAGAGGATGGAGCAAACACAAGACTTGTGATCTGTGTTCACTGATCTTTGACTTCCAGTTACACCAAGTATTGTGACACATATCGACTACTCTGGATTCTGGTGCTATACTCATTCAAAGTAACTTTTAACTTACTGAAAATATAATCTGTACATGAATAAATTAATCAGGAGTTGTAATGACATATTTTCATTAGCAATACAGATTTTTTGTTTGTATGTTTGTTTGTTTGTTTGTTTTACAAAGTAACTGCTTGCCTCCTTGGCTGAGTTAGGGAAAGTACTTCCTTGGGATATCCAGGTACAAACAAAGGCATAGTCTATAGCTGGTTATTTATTCTATAGTCACCCCATTAATTCACTTATGATATTCAAATGAAAACACTAATCAGTTGATATCAATATTAAGAGATTTCTTAGGGGCCGGAAACCTCAGCTTGGGCCACAGGGCCCCACAGCTAATCAGCGCCGGGACAAAGATCCCTCGCCGGAGATCGCAAGACCCAGCAGAGGGCCAAAGACACGCCCCACAGCTCACCAGGTACTGCCCCGAACCCGCGAGAC
>CM052714.1:69141534-69156678 GCA_028551405.1 Uromys caudimaculatus
TCCCACCATTTTCATGTCACTATTGCTCCAGTGAGTGTGTCTTGCCAGTCTAGTCATTATTTAGCTCAAAGAGTTCAGCTGGGTGAGGTTGATGACTGCCTTTCATGCCTGGTAGTATGCAGATCACCTTCCAGAGCTATGAAAGCTAGCCAGTAGGGATGACTCTTTCACACCAATACAGCTTGATTTCTCCACAATCTGTAATTGAAGCATGTGATGTTCTACAATAGTGTCTCACCCTCATATCATGGAGGGTAACTATTGTCAATAGCCTGGAAATTGTGGGCTTCTACAGGACCTCACTGACCAATAACTCCAAAAGCGGTAACTAATTGCTGGCAATGGGTTTCTAATTTGTTAGCCTACACCTGGCTCATGTGGTAGTGTTTGAAGGACATCCACACTGATCTCTATAATAAACACACCATTCTGCACTCTTACCAACAGTGAGTAAGGGTTTCTTTTATTCCTCATCAATGTTAGCATTGGTTTTTGTCATTTGATCTTAACTATTATGATTAAGATAAAGTGGGGTAGTTTTAATCTTCATTTCTTTGATAGCTAAGGATGTTGACAACTTTAAAAATGATTCTTAGTTATTTATATTTCATCTTTTTAACATTCTCTCTCTCTCTCTCTCTCTCTCTCTCTCTCTCTCTCTCTCTCTCTAGTTCTATGTTCCATTTTTGAATCAGGTTGTTTGGTACTATTTCTATTTCTTTTTCTGTATATTTTAGATCCTAACCATCTGTGTTAAAGATGATTTTTTCCCATTCTGCAGGATGCCTTTTTATTCAAAAGATATTTTTTTTTTTGCCCAGAACTTTTTAGTTTCATGAGATCTTATTTACTTATTTATTGTTATTCTTACACACACACACACACACACACACACACACACACACACACACACACATATATATATGTAATATTTTACTTGAATAATTGTTTATTGGAGGGAGCAAATGGCCTGTGCAGTAAAGCAAAATGCCATCTGCCATGTATAGCAATGACTCACATAGAATAAGGGGAGTGGATGCATTTTTATATCGGGATGAAGTTTCTTTGTGTGTAGCTTCAAGACATGTAGTTAATGCACTGAGACAGAGGGCAGGTCCCCTGGCATTATTCTAGTTTAGCTTTGCCTCTATTGTGATTTCCAGATATGTCTGTGGATTTCTGGGAAGACCAGAATTCTCTGTGAAGACAAACAAACAAGTAAGCAAGCAGTGAAAAATCCATTACGTTGGGCCTGCTGGTGAGCTAGTTCAGTGGGAAAGGGCTCTTGCTAGCAAGTCTGATGGCCTGAGTTCCATCCTGAGTTGGAAGAAAGTACCGAGTTCTGTGGGTTTCCTTTGCCTTGTGCACACTCACTGTGGTGCATATGTGCCAATCCATATGTGTGTATGTATTTTTTGTACGTATGGTATAGTAGTTTGGGCTTGCATTTTTCATAACTTGTAGAACATATGTCCAAACCTGTCTGATTTTCATAGTCTCTACCAAAAAGTTAGGTGTCATTTTGAAGGACCTGCATTTATACCAGACTTGATCTTTTTCTCATCTATCTTTCAATACTCATTTTTTGGTTAGTTCATTTACTGTTTTGACTACTATGTGATGTGGATATTTTGTTTTCTGATCCTTTATTGTGTTTTGTGTGCCTCTTGGACCTTGATAGACATCTCTTTCCTTAGATCATGGAAGTTTTCTATGATTTTGTTGAAAATGCTTTCTATGAAATCGATCTGGTCTTCTTCAATAGTTACTACTCATTAAAAATAAGATCTTATACTTCTTACATGTTCTGTGCTTGGTTTTCTTTTGTTGCTGTTGTTTTGGTTTTTTTTGTGTGTGTGTGTGTGTGGATTTTTTTATTTGAAATTTTCTTTGCCTGATATTCTTTTATACTTCATCCAATCTATTGATGAGTTTTGCTCTGGAGTTTTTGCTTGAATTCCTAATTTTTCATTTCAAGGTTTATTGGATTTTTAGAGTCCTCTTTACTAGACTCTATTTCCATATCTTGGATTTTTAAAAGTGCATTCAACCTTTTTGTGTTTTTGTTTTCAGGGTCTTCATTCTGACATTAATTTATATCCTCTTTGAAGTTCTTGCTCATGTTTATTATTGCTATTTTGAAATTAATGTCTTGAAAAATAATCTAAGTTACTTTTCTCAGGGACATTAACTGGTTTGTAGAAGAGACTTACTGTGTTGGTTATGTTTTTATTTTTGAAATGACATTTAAGATGCTAATGTTAGGTTGTTAGTGTTTCTTGGTAAGTAAAATCCTGTCTTCTCTTTGTTGAGTGAGTGTTTGCATCAGTTTCCTGTTTCTTTGAGTTATCAGGTTGTACACCATATGAATGGGGCTTAGGAGTTAATCTTGGAGTGATTCAGTTTGGATGTTCAAATGGGTTGGTTATCAAAATGGTCTTGGCTCAGCTCAGGCTAAGTGATGTTTCTAAGTCTAGAACTTCTAGAAAATTTAGAAGAGTTTCATACCCAACCCTCAGGGATCTGATGAGACACAGGACTTCTCAGGTAGTGGGATCCAGAGAAGTTGGCAAGGCAAGTCTAGGATCCCTATTGAAGATAGGGAGCTGAAAGTGGAGTAGAGGACACACATAGTCCTTAGGGGTATATGGTGTGCAAATGAGAATTTTTAAACGGTAGGAATAGATAGAAATAGAGGATCTTTACCTCTATTGGAATACCAATAAGATTAAATGCATCATTATTTGGAATAAAATTGGTCCCAATTCTCAACTCAAAAGTATACATGATCTTTTTTTAAAACTAAGCTCCTGCAATGAGATTCAGCAAACCATGATAAAATAAAAATGTACTCATTTACATCAAAATTCAACCAAAAATTATTATTATTATTATTATAAATTATTTTTGATATTTTGAGATTATAATATAATTACATCATTTTTACTTTCTCTTTTCTCACTCCAAACCTTTCCATATACTTCTTTTACCTGTTTTTCAAGCTTATAACCTCTTTTTTCATTAATTGTTGAAAAAAATATATACATATTCCTTATGTACATATGTGTACACACATATATTCCTCATATACATAAATACAACCTGCTCAGCTTGTATAATGTTGCTTCTTATATGTATGTTTTTAGGGCTGAACATTTGGCACTGAATAACCAGTTGGTGTGCTTTTTCCTCTGGAAGACATTTTTCCCCACTTTGTATGTTCTTTAGATGCTTATAGTTCTTTATATAGGATGAGACCCACTGAATGGGAGAAAATCTTTGCCCACTATACATTCAACAAAATATTAGTGTTTACAATATAGAAAGAACACAAAAAGCTAAACATTGAGAAAATACTGCAATTTAAAAGTGGGCTATGGAACTGAACAGAAAATTCTCAAAAAAGAAAGAAAGAAAGAAAGAAAGAAAGAAAGAAAGAAAGAAAGAAAGAAAGAAAGAAAGAAAGAAGGAAGGAAGGAAGGAAGGAAGGAAGGAAGGAAGGAAGGAAGGAAAGAAGGAAAGAAGGAAAGAAGGAAAGAAGGAAAGAAAAAAATACAATTGGCTAGAAAACACTTTAAAAAGTGGGCTCCATTCCCTTAGGATTCCACATTTTATGGTGAATTTAGGATTCGCTTAGATTTTCCCCACAGTCTTCTCATCCTTCCCTTGTAGATCATCTCTACTCCTTGGTGTTAGAATCACTTTCTAACAGTGGCCACTGAGATTGCTCTAGATTTGCTCTTAGTCCTGTAGCATCCTGCCCACAGGAATCCTTCCCCCTACCCCACTTCAATTCCCTGCAGACACTACCTCTTGGCACATACCAAGGGAACCCCTAGCGCTTCTGTTCTTGTCTCTCTAGTCTTTTAGTTCTACTGCAGCCTGCCTACAGGAGCCCCTTCCTCCACCCATATCTATTTTCTGGGAAATTTGCCTCTTAGTGGGGATGCTGGTCCTATTCTTTCCTGCATACCCTCTCAGCCTCTCCTCCTAGTTCATCTCCATTCCTTTCTGTCACCTACTGACTGGCAGAAGTTCTCTACCAGGGACTCTACAGTCACAGCACTCACCTAGTGTACAGAATAGGCAACAACAACAACAACAAAAATCAAAGAATTGATCATCCACCCAACAAAGACCAGATCAGGTATCAGCACTAAGAAACACCTTAAACATTGTAACTCTCAATGCCTAGGTTAGATCCCAGAACAAAAACACAAAAGTGAATAGCCAAGACAATATGCCTCCTCCAGAACCAAGTAATCATATTGCAATAGGCTTTGAAAATGCAATTTGTTAAAGCACAAGACAGAACTTTCAAATAGCAATTATGAATATATTCAAAGACATGAATAAATGCCTTAATGAAGATCATGAAAATACAACAAACAGTTGAATGAAATTGTTGAGGTTTGTTCTGTTGCTATGTATTGTAATGCTAAATACTATCCCTCAAGGTCTTGTTGCTCCCAGGGACAAGGAGATCCTCATGTACACCAAATGATGCTATGTACACTCCTTAATTTTAAACTATTGGTTGGATAAAGATGCCTACAGCCTGTATCTGGGCAGAAGAGAAATGGGTGTGGCTTTAGTTCCTGGGGCTTGGGGTCTGAGGCAGAGATCATGAGGAGAAAGAAGAAAAAAAGAGAAAGATGCCATAGGGTAAGTGGATCATAAGAACATGGTCATGAGGGCTAGTCAGTTAAAATAGGAGCAGCCCAGGCAGAACATTGCAAGTTATATCTTGGGTTATTGACAGAGAAGTAGACAGAATAGCTTAGAGGGTTGATATTTGCCCAGCTCTAGTGCTTTTAAAGGTAATTATGAATAGAAAGGGTTTATGTCATTTATTTGGGATCTATGGACCAAAGGTGGGGTAGATAACCGCATTAATTTTAACCACAATATAAAATAATAAAACCAGTTCAAGATATGAAAGCAGAAGTTAACCAAGAATTAGAATCACTAAAGAAAACCAAACTGAAACAAAACTGGAAAGAAAAAAACTTCAGAGGTAAGCCTCACTAACGAAATCTAAGACATGAAAGAAATAATCTTAGGTATTAAAGACAAGGTAGAAGAAATGGATAGCTCAGCCAAAGAAAATTGTTAAACCTAAAAAAATACAACAAAGGTCATAGAAAATATTTCTAACAAAATCATAGAAGAAAATTTCTTTAACCTGAAGTAGAAGATGCAACAAACATATAGAATAGCAAATAGACAGGACCAGAAAAGAAATTCCCTATAATACATGGTAATCAAAACACTAAATAGACACGGCTCCATACCCAAATAGCACAGGGAAAGAGCTACCCTCCCAAGAGTGCAGGCAAGCCTGTGATGAGGGTAAGGCCAGCACCTCTGCTCAGAGGGACCTGCCCGGAACCCCCAGGACACAGGGACATACAAGCAGCCTGGGACAGGAGACTTCTGGTTTCCTTGTGGGGCCGGGGAACTCAGTCTGTGCCACAATATTAGCCCAAAAGTTCGGAATACCCAAGTTTCACTTCACAGTAACCATTGGACTGAGTGTGAGGTCCCAGATGGAGGAGTTGGAGAAGGGATTGAAGGAGCTGAGGGAGTTGGCGGGCCCATGAAGGGAGCAACAATGTCAAATGGCCTGACCCACCAGTGCTCCTGGAGACTGGACGACCAACCAAAGAATACACATGGAGGGACCCATGGTTCAGACCACATATGTGTCAGAGGAGGGCCTTGTTGGCCATCAGGGGGAGGAGAGGCCCTTGGGCCTGAGGGTGTTAGAGGCCCCAGTATAGGCCAAGGAGGGAAGATAGGAGTGGGTGGGCGGGTAGGTGGGTGGGGGAATACCCTCATAGAGGCAGGGGAGGGGGGAATAGGGGATTTCCAAAGTGGAGACCTGGAAAGGGGGAAACATTTGAAATGTAAATAAAGTATCAAAAAAATTAAAAAGAAAAAAAAAGCTCTATAGTCAAATAGCACTGGGAGAAAACTAGCATCCCAGGAGTGTGGACAGGCCCGTGAGTAGAGGTAAGACGAGCACCACCACTCAGAAGGACCCGTCCGGAATCCTCAGGACACAGGGACCTAGGAACAGCCTGGGACAGGAGCCTTCGGGTTTCCGCCTGTGATCTGTGAAATGCGGCTCCATACCCAAATAGCACAGAGCTACCCTCTGAGGAGTATGGACAAGCCTGTGAGCTGGGGTAAGACCAGCACCTCTGCTCAGAGGGACCTGACCAGAACTCTCAGGACACAGGGACTGATGAGTAGCCTTCCAGTTTCCTTCTGCAACCAGGAAGCTGATCCTGTGACACAGGGCTCCATACTCAGTGCCAGGAGAGAGCTGGTCTCCCAGGAGTGCCCACACACCTTCCAGCACAGGAAGACCATCACTTCTGTTCAAATTCCTTGATCAAGAGGGACCCTTGCAGAGCCATCAGAATACAGAAACCAAGGAACAGCTGGGGATAGGATCCTTCTGGTTTCTATCTGCAATCCAGAGCTGACCCTGTACCACAGTTAACCATTCATCTCAGAGAGAGCTGGTCTCCAAGAAGTACTGACACAAAGGATTGCAGGAGGGACAAGCCACAGTTAGATAGAGCAAGACCACCTGACACCAGAGATAACCAGACGGTGAAAGGCAAGTGCAAGAATATGAGGAACAGAAACCAAGGCAACTTGGCATCATCAGAACACAGTTCTTACACCACAGTGAGCCCTGGATACCCCAACACACTAGAAAAGCAAGACTCAGATTTAAAATCACTTCTCATGATGATGATAGAAGACTTTAAGAAGGAAATAAATAACTCCTTTAAAGAAATACAAGAGAGCAGAAGAAAACAGCTAGAAGCCCTTAAAGAGGAAATACAGGAAAACACAATCAAACAGGCAAAGGAAATGAACAAAAACATCCAAGATCTAGAAATGGAAACAGAAACAATAAAGAAATAACAAAGGGAGACAACCCTGGAGATGGAAAACCCAGGAAAGAGATCAGGAGTCATAGATGCAAGCATCACCAACAGAATACAAGAGATAGAAGAGAGAATCTCATGTGCAGAAGATACCATAGAAAACATAGACACAACAGTCAAAGAAAATGCAAAATGTAAAAAGCTCCTAACCCAAAACATCCAGGAAATCCAGGACACAATGAGAAGACCAAACCTAAGGATAATAGGTATAGAAGAGAGTAAAGATTCCTAACTTAGAAGGCCAGTAAATATCTTCAACAAAATTATAGAAGAAAACTTCCCTAACCTAAAGAAAGAGATGAACATAAACATTCAAGAAGACTACAGAACTCCAAATAGATTAGATCAGAAAAGAAATTCTTCCGTCACATAACAGTCAAAACACCAAATGCACAAAACAAGAAAAGAATATTAAAAGCAGTAAGAGAAAAAGGTCAAGTAACATATAAGGGCAGACCTATCAGAATTACACCAGACTTCTCACTAAATACTATGAAAGCTAGAAGATCCTGGATAGACTTCATACAGACCCTAAAAGAACACAAGTGCTACTCCAGGCAGCTAGAGCCAGCAAAACTCTCATTTACCATAGATGGTGAAACCAAGATATTCCATGACAAAATTTACACAATAACTTTCTACAAACTCAGCCCTACAAAGCATAATGGATGGAAAATGCCAACACAAGAAAGGAAACTACACCCTAGAAAAAGCAAGAAAGTAATCTTTCAACAAACCTAAAAGAAGATAGCCACAAAAAAAAATAATATAAAAAATAACAGGAAGCAACAACCACTATTCTTTAATATCTCTTAACATCAATGGACTCAATTCCCCAATAAAAAGGAATAGGCTATTGGACTTGACACATAAACAGGACTCAGCATTTTGCTACATATAGGAAACACACCTCCGTGTTAAAGACAAACACTACCTCAGAGTAAAGGGCTGGAAAACAATTTTCCAGGCAAATGGTCCCAAGAAACAGGCAGGAATAGCCATTCTACTATCAGATAAAATCAACTTTCAACCAAAAGTCATCAAAAAAGATAAGGAAGGACACTTCATACTCATCAAACGAAAAATCTACCAAGAAGAACTCTCAGTTCTGAACATCTATGATACAAATGCAAGGGCACCAACATTCGTAGAAGAAAGTTTAATAAAGCTCAAAGCACACATTGCACCTCACACAATAATAATGGGAGACTTCAACACCTCACTCTCATCAATGGACAGATCTTGTAAACACAAACTAAATAGAGACACAGTGAAACTAACAGAGGTTATGAACCAAGTGGATTTAACAGATATCTATAGAACATTTCATCCTAAATCAAAAGAATATACCTACTTCTCAGCACCTCATGGTACCTTCTCCAAAATTGACCATATAATCAGTCACAAAACAAACCTCCACAGATACAAGAAGATTGAAATAATCCCATGCCTCCTATCAGATCACTACAGATTAAGGCTGTTCTTCAATGCCAACAATAACAACGGAAAGCCCACATACACATGGAAGCTGAAGAATGCTCTACTCAATGATAACTTGGTCAAGGAAGAAATAAGAAAGAAGTTAAAGAGTTCCTAGAATTTAATGAAAATGAAAGTACAACATACCTAAACTTATGGGACACAATGAAAGTAGTGTTAAGAGGAAAATTCATAGCTTTGAGTGCCTCCAAAGAGAAACTGGAGAGAGTATACAGTAGCAGCTTAACAGTACACCTGAAAGCTCTAGAACAAAAAGAAGCTAATGCACCCAAGAGGAGTAGAAGGCAGGAAATAATCAAACTCAGGGCTGAAATCAACCAAGTAGAAACAAAAAGAACTATATAAAGAATCAACAAAACCAGGAGCTGGTTCTTTGAGAAAATCAACAAGTTAGATAAACCCTTAGCCAGACTAATCAGAGGGCACAGAGACAGTATCACAAATAAACAAAATCAGAAAGGAAAGGGGAAATATAACAACAGATTCTGAGGAAATTCAAAAGAATCATCAGATCCTATTACAAAAGCATATACTCAACAAAATTGGAAAATCTGGATGAAATGGACAATTTTCTAGACAGATACCAAATACCAAATTTAAGTCAGGATCAGATAAACCATCTAAACAGTCCCATAACCCCTAAAGAAATAGAAGTAGTCATTAAAAGTCTCCCAGCCAAAAAAAGCCCAGGACCAGATGGGTTTATTGCAGAATTCTATGGGACCTTCAAAGAAGACCTAATACCAATACTCTTCAAACTACTCCTCAAAATAGAAACAGAAGGAACAGTACCAAATTCATTATATGAGGCCACAGTTACACTCATACCAAAACCTCAAAAAGACTCAACAAAGAAAGAAAACTTCAGACTAATTTCCCTTATGAATATCAATGTAAAAATATTCAATAAAATTCTTGCAAATCAAATCCAAGAACACATTAAAACGATCATTCATCATGATCACTTTGGCTCCATCCCAGGGATGCAGAGATGGTTCAATATCCTTAAATCCATCAATGTAATCCACTACATAAACAAACTCAAAGAAAACAACAACATGGTCATTTCATTAGATGCTGAAAAAGCATTTGACAAAATTCAACATCCCTTCATGATAAAAGTCTTAGAAAGATCAGGAATTCAAGGCCCGTACCTAAACATAGTAAAAGCAATATACAGCAAACCAGTAGCTAACATCAAACTGAATGGAGAGAAACTTGAAGCATTCCCACTAAAATCAGGGACTAGACAAGGCTGCCCTCTCTCTCCCTCTCTATTCAAAATAGTACTTGAAATTCTAGCTAGAGAAATTAGACAACAAAAGGAGGTCAAAGGGATACAAATTGAAAAGGAAGAAATCAAAATATCACTATTGGCAGATGATATGATCCTATACTTAAGTAACCTGAAAAACTTGACCAGAGAACTGCTACAGCTGATAAACAACTTTCTGAAAAGTGGCCGGATACAAAATTAACTCAAACAAATCAGTAGCCTTCCTTTACTGGAAGGATAAACAGGCTGAGAAAGAAATTAGGGGAATGACACCTTTCATAATAGTCACAAACAATATAAAGTATCTTGGTGTGACTCTAAACAAATAAGTGAAAGACCTGTATGACAACACTTCAAGTCTCTGAAGAGAGAAATCAATGAAGACCCCAGAAGATGGAAAGATCTCCCATGCACATGGATTGGCAGAATTAACATAGTAAAAATGGCCATCTTGGCGAAAGCAATATACAGATTCAGTGCAATCTCCATCAAATTCCAACTCAATTCTTCATAGACTTAGAAAGAGCAATTCTCAAATTCATTTGGAATAACAAAAAAAAAAAAAAAAAAAAAAAAAAAACCCAAGATAACACAAATTATTCTCAATAATCAAAGAACTTCTGAGGAAATCAGCATCCCTGACCTCAAGCTGTACTATAGAGCAGTAGTGATAAAAACTGCATGGTATTGGTACAGTGACAGGCAGGTAGATCAATGGAATAGAATTCAAGACCCAGAAATGAATCCACACACCTAAGGTCACTTGATCTTTGACAAAGGAGCTAAAACCACCCAGTGGAAAAAAGACAGCATTTTCAACAAATGGTGCTGGCTCAACTGGCAGTCAACATGTAGAAGAATGAGAATTGATCCATTCCTATCTCCCTGTACAAAGCTCAACTCCAAGTGGATCAAGAACCTCCACATAAAACCAGATACACTGAATTTAATAGAAAAGAAAGTGGGGAAAAGTCTCGAACACATGGGCACAGGGGAAAAGTTCCTGAACAGAACACCAATGGCTTATGCTTTAAGATCAAGAATCAATAAATGGGACCTCATAAAATTGCAAAGCTTCTGTAAGGCAAAGGACACTGTCAATAGGACAAAACGGCAACCAACAGATGGGGAAAAGATCTTTACCAATCCTACATCTGATAGAGGGATAATATCCAATATATACAAAGAACTCAAGAAGTTAGACTGCAGAGAACCAAATAACCCTATCAAAAAATGGGGAACAGAGCTAATCAGAGAATTCCCAACTGATGAACCTCGAAGGGATGAGAAACACCTAAAGCAATGTTCAACATCCTTAGTCATCAGGGAAATGCAAATCAAAACAACTCTGAGATTCCACCTCACACCAGTCAGAATGGCTAAGATCAAAAACTCAGGTGACAGCAGATGCAGGTGAGCATGTGGAGAAAGAGGAACACTCCTCCATTGCTGGTGAGATTACAAACTGGTACATCCACTCTGGAAATCAGTTTGGCAGACCCTCAGAAAATTGGACATAATACTGCCTGAGGACCCAGCTATACCTCTCCTGGGCATATACCCAGAAGATGCTCCAACATGTACTAAGGACACATGCTCCACTATGTTCATAGCAGCCATATTTATAATAGCCAGAAACTGGAAACAACCCAGATGTTCCTCAACAGAGGAATAGATACAGAAAATGTGGTACATTTACACAATGGAATACTCCTCAGCTATTAAAAACAATGACTTCATGAAATTCACAGGCAAATGAATGGAATTATAAAATATCATCCTGAGTGAGATAACTCAGTCACAAAAGAATGAACACGGTATGTACTCTCTGATAAGCAGATATTAGCCCCAAAATTTGGAACACCCATGATTCAATTCACAGCAACCGTTGGACTGAGCGTGGGGTCCCTGATGGAGGAGTTGAAGAAGGGACTGAAGGAACTGAGGGAGTTTGCAGTCCCATGGGTAGGGAGTAACAGTGTCAACTGGTTAGGCCTCCCGGTGCTCCCAGAGACTGGACCACCAACCCAAGAATGCATATGGAGGAACCCATGGTACTGGACACAGATGTGGCAGAGGAGGGCCTTGTTGATCATCAGTGAGAGGAGAGGCCCTTGGGTCTGAGAGTGTTAGATTCCCCAGGATAGGAGAATTCCAGGGAGGGAAGAAGGGAGTGGGTAAGTAGTTGGGGGCACACCCTCATTGAGGCAGGGCGAGGGGGGTGGGATAAAGGGTTTTCAAAGGGGAGATCTGGAAAGGAGAAAACAGTTGAAATGTAAATAAAGTATCAAAAATTTTAAAAAATCACTAAATATGCAGAACAAAGAAAGAATATTAAAATCTACAAGGCAA
Organism: Uromys caudimaculatus; assembly: GCA_028551405.1. NCBI lineage: Eukaryota > Metazoa > Chordata > Mammalia > Rodentia > Muridae > Uromys > Uromys caudimaculatus. Next base: position 69,153,631 of record CM052714.1, read on the forward strand.
AATGCAGAAGTAACCTATAAAATCAGGACCATTATAATAACACCTGACGCCACAGAGCAAACTATGAAAGCCAGAGTGGCCTGAATAGATTTTCTACAAACTTGCATAGGAAACTGACACCAGCCTAAACTCCTGTACCCAGGAAAACTGTCAGTCAGTAACAGAGAAAAAATCCCATGATAAAACCAAACTGATGCAATTTATGTCTACAGTCCAGCCCTAACGAAAGCACTAGAAGAAAATCTTCTCTCTGTAGAGGTTAACCATACCCAAAGGACACAGGAGTAAATAACCCTAGAACAGTAAATCAAACTGAACTGGAGACACCATAACAAAAAACTAAAAAGAATGAAGGAAGACAGCTCACTGACAACCCTCAACTTCAGTGGTCTCAATTCCCCAAGGAAAAAGACAGACTAATGGACTGGATTATAAAACATGTTTTATCTCTTTGATTCATCCAAGAAACACATCTAATCATCAAGGATAGACAACACCTCAGGGTATAAGGATGGAAAAAAGTATTTCAGATAAATGGACTCAAAAGGCAAGCAGGTATACCCATTGTAATATCTGACAAAAAAGACTTCAAACCAAAACTAGTAAGATATAGGGATGGACACTACATATTCATCAAAGGAAAAAATCTATCAAGAGGACATGCAATTCTTAACATCTGTGCACCAAATATAAGGATACCCAAGCTCAATAAGGAAACATATACTACAGGTAAAATCACATATTGACCCTCACACACTGAGAGTGGATAACTTCAATATCTCATTCCCATTGATAGACAGGTAATCAAGACAAACACTAAACAGAGAAATATGGAAGCTAAATGATATCATAAACCACATGGGCCTAACAGATACTTACATAACATTTCACCCAAACACAAAAGAGTGTATCTTCTCAGCAACTCACGGAGCTTTCTCTAAAACTGTCCAATTACTTGAACACAAAGCAAATCGCAACAGTTGTAAGAAAATTGAAATAACACACTGAATCCTATCTGACTACCACAAATTAAAGCTAGATACCATTGTTATGTCATTTAGCTCCCATATTTCTCTGTTTGATTTTTGTCTGAATTACCAGTCTAGCAATGAGAATGAGATATTGAAGTTATCGACTCTCAGTGATAAGTGGATTTTAGCCCCAAAGCTCAAAATACCCATGATACAACCCACAAACCATATGCAGTTTAAGAAGAAGGAAGACCAATCATGTAGATGCTTCAATCCTACATAGAATGCTGAACAGGAGGTAGAGAGGTGGAAAGTCCTGGGAGGGAGAGAGGAGGGGGAGAGGAAAAAGTGTGTCAGGAACAGGTATTGGAAGGTGCAGGAGAGAAGTACAAAGGGTCAGGAAATTGAAGACAAACAGTGGGAACTGCGGAGCTGGGGGTAGCCACTAGGAAGTACCAGACTCCAGGGAAGCAAGAGGCTCCCGGGACCCAATGGTGATGACTTTAGCTGAAATTCCTAACAAATGGGAGATACAACCTGTAGAGACCACCTCCAGTAGATAGGCATGGCCCCCAGTTGAGGAATGGGGCTACCCACACATCTCAAAATTTTTAACCCAGAAATGTTCCTGTCCAAAAAAAAATAGGGAAAAAAAAAATGGAACAGAGACTGAAGGAAAGGCCATCCAGAGACTGCCCATTTAGGGATCCATCCCATCTGTAGATATCAAACCCCCACACTATTGCTGATGCCAAGAAGTACTTGCTGACAGGAGCCGGATATGGATGTTCCCTGATAGGTTCTACTAACACATGACCAATACAGATGCAGATACTCACAGTCAACCATTGGACTGAGCCCGGGGACTACAATGGAAGAGCTAGAGGAAGGACTGAAGGAGCTGAAGGGGATTGCAACCCCATAAGAAAAACAATATCAACTAACTGGACCACCCAGAGCTCCCAGGGAGTAAACCGCTAACCAAAGAGTACACACAGAGGGATCCCTTATGTAATAGAGGATGGCCTTATCTGACATCAATGGGAGGGGAGGGAGGCTTGATGCCCCAGCACAGGGGGATGCTAGAGGGGTGAGATGGGAGTGAATGAATGGGGAGGAGCACCCTCACAGAGGCAAAGGGAAGGGGAAATGGTATTGGGGGGTGGAGGGGTAACTAGGAAGGGGGATACCATTTGAAATGTAAACAGATAAAATAATTAATAAAAAAGCTAGATACCAACATAACAGAAACAACAGAAAGATTATATATTCAGGGAAACTGAACAACTCATATTGAATGAAAAATGAGCCAAAACAGAAATCAAGAAGGAAATTAAAAACTTTTAAGAATTGAATAAAAAATGAAAACATAACATCCCCAAACCTATGGGCTCTAAGAAGTAAGTTCATAACACTAATTACGTGCATAATAAAATATGGAGACATTTCATATTGGTAACTTAGAGATATACCTGAAAACTCTAGAACAAAAGAAATAATAAAACCCAAATCAGATAGATGGCAAGAAGTAACCAAACTTAGTTCTGAATCCAACAAAATAGAAACAACGACAAAAGAAGCAAAGACTCAACGAGATAAAAAACTGGTTCTCTGAGGAAATCAATAAGACTAATAGTCCCTTAGGCAAATTAACTAAAAGAGAGAAGATCCAAATTAAATAAAATTAGAAATGGAAAAGGTATAGCATGACAGATAGTGAAGAAATTCAGAGATGTCCCTCAACAGTGAAATGGATACAGAAAATGTGGTACATTTACACAATGGAGTACTACTAGCTATTAAAAACAATGACTTCATGAAATTCACAGGTAAATGGATGGAACTTGAAAATGTCATCCTGAGCGAAGTAACTCAGTCACAAAAGAACGAACATGGTATGTACTCACTGATAAGTGGATATTAGCCCAAAAGTTTGGAATACCCAAGTTTCACTTTACAGTAACCATTGGACTGAGAGTGAGGTCCCAGATGGAGGAGTGGGAGAAGGGACTGAAGGAGCTGAGGGAGTCTGCATCCTCATGGAGGGAAACAACAGTGTCAACTGGCCTAACCCCCC
>CM052714.1:69163661-69211246 GCA_028551405.1 Uromys caudimaculatus
AAAATGGACATAATGCTACCTGAAGACCCAGCTATACCACACCTGGGCATATACCCAGAAGATGCTCCAACATGTAATAAAGACACATGCTCCACTATGTTCATAGCAGTCATATTTATAATAGCCAGAAGCTGGAAACAACCCAGATGTCCCTCATCAGAGGAATGGATACAGAAAATGTGGTACATTTACACAGAGGAGTACTACTCAGCTATTAAAAACAATGATTTAATGAAATTTGCAGGCAAATGGATGGAACTTGAAAATATCATCCTGAGCAAGGTAACTCAGTCACAAAAGAACAAACATGGTATGTAGTCACTGATAAGTGGATATTAGCCCAAAAGTTCAGAATGCCCAAGTTTCACTTTACAGTAACCGCTGGACTGAGAGTGAGGTCCCAGATAGAGGAATTGGAGAAAGGACTGAAGGAGTTGAGGGAGTTTGCAGCCCCATGAAGGGAGCAACAGTGTCAACGTCCCCCCCCCATCGTCCTGGAGTTTGGACCACCAACCAAAGAATACACATCGAGGGACCCATGGTTTGGACCACATATGTGGCAGAGGATGGCCTCGTTGGCCATTAGGGAGAGGAGAAGCCCTTGGGCCTGTAGGTGTTAGAGGGGGTTTCCAAAGAGGACACGTAGAAAAGTGGAAACATTGGAAATGTAAATAAAGTATCAATCAATCAATCAATCAATCAATCAATAAAAGAAAGGGGAGACAGGTGCGATAGAAAACATTCACTTACTTTATTATTTCATTCATTACTTTCAGATGTATTTAGTAAAGTTGTTAAATTTCTATTGTATTCTAGGCATAGTTGTGTCATCATTGCCAGAGAAAAAATTATCCATTGCATTCAGTAAACATGAGAAAATTATGCATATGAAAAAAAAAAAGAAAACAATTCTGGAATCTTCTAGTAAATATTTAGATTGCATTGACCTTGGCTGGTTAGTAAGTCATGCATGTGACTTTAGTACAAGGACTCAAGTCTGGACTTAATTTGTTTTATCTCTAGCATTTTACTTATATCTGTTTCAAATCAAAATGTGTTCTAAAATTGTCATCCGAGAAAGGCTAACAGAAAGAGGTTTAAGAGATAGAAATTAAAAACAAGAATATTATATGATTTCTTCAGAACTCTTGCTGTCCTGGTATAGCTGGGATTACTTCATTTAGAAACTAATTTTCATAACACTAGAGAATAAGTAAAATAATAACTTTTGCCTCAAGATTATGGATTAAAATTTCTTTTTGTGTTTATTTAGGTAATTATTAAAGGCACGCTGCAAATATAAGTCATGGATATTATAAGGGGGATGGAAAAACAGAATTAATTCACAAAACAATTCTAATAAGCCGGGGTCAGTGAGCCAGTCACTGAAGTGCTTGCTATGGAGTCATGAAGCCAGCACTCAGCCGTGAGCATGCATGTGGGTGAAAGAGCAGCCAGGGAGGCGGACAGTTGTATTCCCAGCTCTGGGGATGCAGAGACAGATTTCTCAAGCTTGCTGGTCAGAGAGCTCAAATTGCAAGCTTCAGGTCCCAGTAAGTGTCTGTCTTTAAAACTAAAGTGGGTTGATCCTGAGGACCAACCTCTGATGTTGACCTCTGGCCCTCATGCACACCTACAGGATAATGTGAATGCACAAACACATAAAACCAAGTAACACATTCAGTGAAAAGAGAAAATGTCTAGTTGACATCTTCTGAGCAGAGATAGAACAAAAAATTAAAAACTTTTATTTAAAAAAGATTCCTATGGTTTGCGTTACAGTTTGTGTTCATGATTTGTGTTACAGTCTTGAGTGTTCCAGAATGGACCGTAGAGTTAAAGGCTTGATTCTCACCACATGTGACCATTGGGAAATGGTGTGAGCTTTCGGGGATGGGCCTGGTAGAAAGATGTTAGGTTGTTAGGGAAAGCCCTTGAATTTGCTCCTGGGATGCAAACCTACTCTTTCTCTGTTTTCTTCCCAGCCGTTATGAATTGGACAAAGTTCTCTACAGGGTGCTCTCGCCCAGTGACATTCTACCTCACCTAGGCCCCCAGACACTGAGACTAACCAACCATAGAATAAAGCCTTCAAGACTGTAAATCATAACAAAACAATTTTTAATTTCTAAGTCTCAAACATTTTGATACAGCAATAAAAAAACATGGTGCTACTATTAAAATCCAAGTCAAAAGGCCCCCCAAACTTAAACTTTCTATCAATTTCCCAATGGAAGGAAACTATGTTTCTAGATCAGTATTGGATGAACATGTTTGAGAATGTGGGTGTGTTGCTGTGAGTATGAGAAGATCATAAACCCTGGCTAAATATGATTAAATTGATTTGTAGAAATGACTTCAGACATGTTCCAAGTCTTCCTGTTTATGAAAGCAATTCTTTATAAGCATAAATAGTGGGGAAGCAATAGTATCCTCATTGTCTTCGTCATCATAACCATCAACAACAACAACAATAACAACAACTGAAAATAACTACAATTGAGAAAAATGTGACATTTTGGAATTCTTGCCGTTCCACAGTCTTCCTAAGTCTTCTTTGGCTCATGGGATGGAAAAAACACTACTCATTTCAAAATGATCCTGTTCTGTTCTCTTTCAAGTTCTCATCGAAAAGGCCAGAAAATAGAGGCTATGAAATAGTTAAGCCAAGTCCATCTTAAAGAAATTTTGAGAGCATTGTCATGAAGTTTTACTGTTAAAGTCAAGATAAGAAATACATTATTACACTATAGAAACTGTGAATCTGGGAGACACTCTGCCTCGGAATTTGTGGCCCCAAATCAAGCAGCAATATAATGTCATCTTCTTGACTTTTAGTTTGGTGGCCTTTTTCCAGCTGCACGGATATTGCCTTTCAAAGATGTTGGAGTTGTTTAGAACCTGTGGCACCCAGGCTTTGCATAAGTAGGGATTTAGCTGATGGTGTCTTATAAGACAGCTGTGGGAAGCTGTGCTAGGACCTTTAAAAGGTCTTGTTGATACGATGTACGCCAAGACCAGCCAAGAACTTAATCTCCATTCCAAGAGAAAATCACAAGGCAGTGTGGAGAAAGCGCTTCTTCTACTCGAGTCCAGTAGGCCCTGCAGACACCTCCACAGAATGGGGAGTGTCAGGATGAAAATCTTCCATCAGGACATATCCTTGATAAAGAACTCAGGAAGTTTTCAGTGGATAATGGAGCAAGCTGCAGAAAGATTGTCATATATTGTGTTGGAGAAATTGTATAGCTAGATGGATTTCTGTCCTATGAAATATAATCAGAGATCCTAAGGCATATCACGAGCTTATTAGGAGACACGGGGATGCACTGGAAAAATGCAACCAGGCAAGGATGCTGAAAAGGGATACTTTGCTTCAAAAATTATTTTGACAGAGAACAGAAGAAAATATAAAGCTTATTACTTGTGCTATCAATAAAATAACAAACATTAAAATGTGCAGCAAGAGATATGGAAAAACCAGCTGTGTGTCCTTTAGACCTAGCACAACTTAGACGTCCCTCCATAATGTGCTTGTGTCACTGCAGACCCTGTGTTTCTGTCCACCATGTCCATCTGCCCAGCCTTGCATTGCTTTCCTTCCAGGCGAGAGTTTCCATCCATACTGCTAGTCTTAGCTCGCGTGCCGCCTCCTCTGGAAGCCAACAGTTACTGAGCTTCTTTGTCACACCTTTCCTTACACACTAACACAAAAGGCTTCATGCTCCAGTCCTGTGGGCTTCAGATAGTATTGTACTAGATGATACAGTAGCTATGAGTTCTCAATTACAGGGCTTACATTTAATTTACATTTACATTAGTGTCTATAACATCTTACCATAACGGGTTCTTATTTATGCTTACGACCACCAAATAAAGGAGAGCCTCAGAACATCAAGAATAAATTACAACCTCATTTTATACAAGAACCACAATAGCTGCTAATGCTAAAGATAAGGGAGATGAAAAACAGAACTGTAAGTATTTAGAATTTATCACTATTAACATTAAAGTGTTGGTTATACCAAAGGAACATTGGACATTTTGTCTTTCTTCCTAAAGAACTACAGGTTTATTGTAGTTCTTAAAATAATTCAATGGTATTTTGGGAATTATATAATGTCTATAGGTGTAATGTTCCCTAAAAAAATTACTGTAGTACCGGCAATAATCCGTGAGAAAATAGAATTTAAAGTGCATTCAAGCAAATTTAATTACATTTTCTCTTTGAAGCAGTGTGCTTAAGTTCCCAGATCAGATTACAAAAGCTTACAAGAATTCAGACATTCACTGCATTTTTACCAATAAGTGACTTGTGTTGCAAAATTAAAGCTAGGTTCAATTTCTATTACAAAACCATATGTTCAAAGAAACTACTAGTTTTTTTAAAATGATAATATCATAAAGCTGTAGTTAATTGAGAAGGAAGAGCATTTATTTAAAAATTTTTTTTGGTCTGTCTTAATGTGATAGAAATCAAATAGAGAAATGTAAGAGAAACAATCTTGAAAACTTTCATTCTATCAAGAAATAAGGGCAACAATAGCACAGTCACCCTAAAAACTACTTACACATTAAAATACGGTTTGTAAGAAAGTCCTTTTCCAGAACTTACACTGGACCTATATACTTAGTTTTAATGTGGTGGTGAGAGCCCAGAGCTACTCTCTATTCTCAGCATTCCATGGGTTCAGGACTGGGCTCTCACACTGTTTTGTGACAGCATTCATTGGGAGATAGAATTGATGACAGACCAAAGTCCCACTTGGTGAATCAGTGAGTTTTTCTAAGGGGGGAGTTTACCAACAGGAATATGGGTGATGCCATGATAACTGCATCACCAAAATCCCATGATTCACAAAAGGCCGAAACCTGTAGCACACTGCATAGGCTGCGGATGGCTCAACTGGTTGGAGAGTATCCTTTCAAGGTATTTCTTTTTCTATTGGTCTTAGACGCTACCTTACCAGCTAGCTAGCTTTCAATGTACGGTAAGGTGCTCTGCAAGTTACTAAGGGAGAAAATTAATCATCAGTTTTACCCAGCTGTGCACCCTGAAAGTTATAATAATGATGGTCTGGGAAGACACGCCCACTTATGTAATAGTGGCCTGACAATTGTGGGACAAACAAGCCACTTTTTGATTGCATTTTAGACCCACTCCACAGGACTCAGCCCATATCTGGCATCATATCAGGTTAAGAACTTATGGCTAGACAAATCATAGGCCTTAGGGGACTCTATTCCTGTCGTTCTCTTATTTGTGCATAGTATTAAACTGACGGTTTTTACACCCATAGCCAATACGTCTCTAATTCTTCATCTGAGAAGCTTGTATTTGCAGTAGATGGTGATTAATGCAGTGACCCACAACTGGTCAAGGTGCAGAGAATAAGAGATCACAGAATTCTCGGCTTAAAGAGAGCATGCTACCACAGTCCACCGTGTGAGGGTCAGATATCACTGTGGAATTGTGGAAGAGGGGGCAAAATGAGTGTCAGAGCCTGAGGCCGTAGACGACGATAAAGAAACAATGTCTTCTGGACACAGCAGGGCAGCTGCACATGTGAACTCACTGTGGCTGTGAAGAGTATTTAACACCAATGCAGGCCCGAGTCAGACCAAATCCTAGTATGGCATGAGGAGCTGGGCACGAATTTCAGCCCAAGCTGTGGAGCTCTTGGCACTAGAAGAGCGAGAGTCAGTTTCCTTTAAGAATGTGGTCCCTAGTAAGTGGACCACTCTACACATCCAAAAATATTTAGGTTGCAAAAAATTGCTCTTAAGCTGGGTATGATAGTGCATGCTTTTCATTCTAACACTCACTGTATGAGTGATCTATGTAGCAGGTTCAAGGACAGCTGGGGATATGTAGAGGAACCCTGTCTCAACAGACAAACAAACAAGCAAACAAACAAAGCAATCCCCCAGTACAGCAACAACAAAATCAACAAACCATCAATGATCTTAAAAGAATAAAAATGATATAAAGTTATAAAGTTGGGTGGGTAGGAAAGGAGAATGAATATGGGAAAAGTTGCAAAAATTGGTAAATATGATTAAAACGTGTTATGAATCTCTAGAAGAAGTAATAAGAAAAATGAGAAACAAGTACAAAGATAAAAACTAGGGAGAAATTCAGGAAAAGATAACGTCTGTCTCTTCTTGTAGTACTGAATAGAACCACACAGTGGAGAACAAAAGTGTGATTTAAATCCCGGATGTGGTCTCAGCACTTGGGAGGCATAGGAAGAATAATCTATGTAAATCCAGCTTGAATAGTTGGTTCCGGGACAGCCTGGGCTACATGCTGAGACCATGTCTGAAAAGAATGTCATCAACAATAACAATGTCAAACCCAAAATACACAAAAAGCAAAGCACAGCTGAATCCTGGATCTGTGATTTGCTAGTAAGTTTGGCTTGAGGCGCAGTGCTTGGGCTCACTTGTTAGATAGAGTTTGCATTTACCCAAAGAATAGAGAATTCGATTTTCTCTTTTCTAGGTCTATCATTTCATATAACTAAGATGAATCTGAGGCAATACATTCTAATTAATTAGTTTAAGTTTAAAAATAAATTAAAACATCAAAAATATAAATATCCAAAATCAGTTATTATAAACATATTTCTTTCTTTTTTTAAAAAATTATTTATTTTATTGTATATGAGTATACTGTAGCTATTGCCAGACACACCAGAAGAGGGCATCTGATCCCATTACAGATGGTTGTGAGCCACCATGTGGTTGCTGGGAATTGAACTCAGGACCTCTAGAAGAGCAGTCAGTGCTCTTAACCGCTGAGCCATCTCTCCAGCCCCTATAAACATGTTTCTTAAAGAAAGCCTCATACACTGCTACTAAGTATCTCCCCATGGAAACATTTTGCTGAGGGAAATCCAGACACTTGGCCTGTCTCTAACATTCAAGTTGCTTGCATTCTGAAAAGGACAGTTTTGGGTGTCTTTATTCATCACTAGTCAGAGGGGTGTGTGTGTGTGTGTGTGTGTGTGTGTACGCTTAATTCATCTATCAATGTATCTTCATATACGTGTAGGTGTGAGTAATTGCAGATGTGCACATGTATATAATTGTGTGCGTACATACATGAGAAAAAAAAAGCAGGAACGCAAATAACTATGTGAGTTGGATCTGAGCAGAGGAAGAGCAGAGACTTACAGGGGCTGCTGAGTTCTTGACAGTGACGCTGGGGGTCGTAGCTCGTAGGGCCCCACTTACTCCATGGTAGTATTTGAAGCAGATCTTAGTTTCAGCTGAAAAACAAAAATGAAATGGAGCTGAGTCATTTCGGCAATCTAGGAGGAAACAGTCCTAGTCCGGGGCACTCTCCAGCAACTGCAGACTGACTTCTCTCAAGAGTCAGCATGCAGCACATAACAATAATGGTTTATGTTGGTCCCCTAGACCAGTCTGTCATTCAAAAACTATTTCAGGAAAAATTGTGTGAGCTTTAGTATTTCTGTAATCAAGCTAAATAAATCTATTACTTGGCATCCCATCTACTTCACTGGGTGTTATTACTTTTAAAACTGTAGTTCTAAGATTTTAGGTAGTTTTTCTTCTTTGTAGTTTCCTATTATATATTTTACTGCAATTAATATCGTGATAATTAAAAAAAGGCTGAGAGGAAAATACATGAAAGGAAAGCATATTTTTAAATTCCTATATTTGTCAGTGACAACATTTTTGTAGAGTTATAGATATAGATCTATATCTATAGATGGTAAAAAGAAAAGCTGTGTTTTGGGGGAATCCTGCTGGTGGTGTTTGATTTATACTTTGTGAGACAATGAACTTAACTTCCTTGTCTCACAGATTCTTCATATGTAAATGGAACTCACAATAACATTACTCTATATGATGTTGGCTGAGCAAGCAAACACTTAGAGTTCAATTAAGTGTTCAGGAAATGTCCGTGATGGTAGTAATATGAGGACCAAATCATCATGTGACCCCTTTGCTTTCTGACAGTTAACTCTACAGTAGAAAAAAATTCTTCAAGCACCCTCTGTTACCTGATGGTGACTAGTGTTTGCAGCTCACTGTTTAATATAATGCTTTTTATTCTTAGTTAAAATATTTTCGCAGGTTGTGTCTTTAAATTATTTTATTCATATAAATAATTTTATAAAATATACTATTATGTTCATATATAACAATATTATATACTTATGTTTATAAGTATATGATATTATTTATTCATGAATAATAAAACATAAATAAATACAATTAATTAATTAAAATAAACCTATTAATTTTGTTTTAGGAGTCTCCATTTTTGTAAAGCTGCATGGATTTATGTTCTATAAATATTCTCCCATCATTGCCATTATTTTTTAAAAATGAAAAACCTTAGCAAATAGCTGTTCAAGAACAAATGTATAATGCAATAAAAAATTTCTAGCTACCTATATGACACAGTCTGTTTTTCATACTTAATAATAGAATCTCAGGTTTATGTGGGATCATAATGTCTAGGTTGCCAGGCATTACAGCTTTCTTTGCAGATAATATTTATGTTGTTTCCTACTGCCATTTTGATATTTTCCTGGGTTATAATCAAACTTAAACCTAACTGAGAGAGCAGGATTCCTCAGTGTAGAAGAAATGGTCATTGCCATGTTCTCCCATTGGCTAGACCACATGAGCAGTTCTAGGATTCTTTCTTCTGTGGCCACATCACTTTCCAAAGAACACTTTATACTTCAAGAAACACACAATGTCAAATTCCCACCACCTCGCAGAACCCCAATCAATGCTGTTAGTTGGATATTACTGAAAATAAACTTAAAATGGAAATACATTATCATTATCATTTCATCTACTTGATGGTTAGATTCAGTGCAGTATCACTTAAATAAGATTTTTTCCTCCTTTTTCAAACTAGAACAATTAGCAGACTCCAAGACACAATAATGGTAGTAGAGTCAAGCTTAATAAAGAAATTTCTAGGAATCCCTAAAGTACAAAGCAATGTGGCATCACAGTGACATTTAAGAAGAGAGAAACATCACTAGCTACCCAAGGAAAATCCAGGTCATCTTCAGAGGAGCAGTCATTATTGACACAGCATTAACAGGAACAGCCTGACCGGCATGAGCTTCCAAGAGTTGGGAGAAGATAACTTCTGCACAGAATTGTGCAGCCAATGAAAGTCTCTTCTAGAACAACATGATTCTCCATTTTGCTGCCTAAACATTCCACATGTTGCCAGCAACCATGCCATCTGAATACCATAAGATTTCCCTATCTACATTCAACAATATTTATGGTGCTGAAACACTCAAAACTAATGAGAATTAATGACGCAGATAGACTTAGCTCAGTATAGTACCACTACACTTTCTATTATGTAGCAAGAAAAGAAGCAAATTATCTATGTAGTAACATTTTTAGTAAGAAAAGTAAACCAATATTTCACTCAGAAAACAGATGTGAGGTAGTTTATATTCATTCTCCAGTAGATGGAAAGTCATCTAGTGAAGACATTTCCAGGTGTGTCTTTGAGAGTATTTCCAGGGAGGCTTAGCTGCTGCTGGCAGTGGGGAGTGAGAAGGGAACTGTGAACATGGCGGCACTTTTTTATATCTTCTTTAAAGGCCTCTGTGAGCTTTATGACATGGGATTTAAGGTCACAGTCTTACTCCTCAGGTGTGTTAGGATATCCAGGACTTATAGGAGAGCTGGCTTCTGATGGTGCCATATTGTATTGGCTTCTGTCGATCATGTTTTTAAGCTGGCCTTTCACCATTCAGTAGTGGCTACTGTTGGTTGGCCTGAGTGTCCTGCATTGGAGTAGGCCTCCCAAGAGGCAGGCAGGGCGGGGCATGGTGTGCTGCACTTTGAACACTGCTGGTACAAGCATGTGCCACAAGGATGATGGAGCTTTAGTCGGGCAGGACAGAGCTTATAGCTGCCAGACTTGCTGGGGTCCTTGAAGGTGGGGGCACTTAGGAAGGGGAATGCGGGTGTTTCACTTGTGTATATCAGGTTAGAGCAAACCTGTTGGGGGTTAGGCAGGATGGTGGGGTGGGGTGCAACGCATTACTCTGCAACCCAGTAATGGTATTTATTATAATAGCAGAAAAGTGATACAGAAAGTTTTTACTGAGATGTGGGGACTGCTCCTATTGTTCAAAATAAATTTAACAATGCAAAGAAAGACATTTCTACTCCAACTGAGGTGTCTGGACAAGGAAAACTTTAGGTTTTACTGGGTAGAGAGGATTAAAACATCTGCATGAAAGTATTACAAGATTGGAAAGATAAGAAGATGCTAATTCCTGTCTACAACACAAGTTTATAGTTTGATAAGAGACTCATATTTGATATTTCTTACACTATTATAAACCTGGCCATGTTGTTTTGTAGCCTTTGGACTACTTTGTGGAATAATTTGAAACTCTGAGCTGTCAAAGTCATTGACTGCTGTGTGCAGAGCATAATGGGCCGTTCATGTGCACACTTGTAAGTCAGTAGTGCTGAGATAAAAACAGACAGTTGAAGTTCAGCTTATTAAGCTTTGGATGGAAGCAAGCTATCTACCAGGATCTGGGATAGCAGTTATTTATAATAAGCATTGGCTAAAAAGTCTAGTGCTATTATGTCCATGTCCTGAGGACAAAAGGTTATGTTGGTAGGGAAAAAGTGGTAGATTTTATATTTATTTGAGGAAGGTTGAACCCTTGAAATTATGTAACACTTGAAATTATGTAACCCTTGAAATTATGAAAGAATTTATATGTGGATAATTAGATATGCTATTGTATATTATGTGTTACATAGTATACTAATTATATATTACATATTATACATTATATACTACACATAACATAATATATATTATATACTATATATCATATATATGATTAAACTAAGCAAATTTAAAGAATACTGCTTCTTACAATCAATAGGTGTATCTTTGCATCTATCATTAAGAACTGGGCTCCATAACCGAATAGCGTCAGGAGAGAGCTAGCCTCCCCAGGAGTGTGGACAAGCCTGTGAACAGGAGTAAGACCAGCACCTCTGCTCAGAAGGACCCATACTGAACCCTCAGGACACAGGGACCGAGGGAGCAGCCTGGGACAAGAGGTTTCAAGTTTCCTCTGTGGCAGGGAAACTGGTCATGTGCAACCTCTGCTCAGAGGAAAATGCCTGGAACCCTCATGAAACAGGGACCAAGGAGCAGCCTGCTGGTTTCCATCTGCAGCCAGGGAGCTGATCCTGTGCCACAGGGCTACATTCCCAAATAACACCAGGAAAGAGCTGGTCTCCCAGGAGTGCCAAAACACCTTCAATCACAGGCAAGACCACCACTTCTGTTCAAATTACTGGCCCAAGACGGACCCTCGCAAAGCCAACAGGACACAGGAACCAAGGAACAGTTGGGGACAGTATACTTCTGGTTTCTGTCTGCACCCCAGAGCTGACACTGTGCCACAGATCTCCAAACCTAAATTCCTCTAGGAGAGAGCTGGTCTCCCAGGAGTACAGACACAGAGGCTTGCAGGAGAGACAAGCCACAGTCAGAGAGAGCAAGAACAGATAACACCAGAGATAACAAGATGGCGAAAGGCAAAGGCAAGAACATAAGCAACAGAAACCAGGCTACTTGGCATCATCAGAACCCAGTTCTCTCACCACACCAAGCCCTGAATACACCAATATACCAGAAAAGCAAGACTCAGATTTAAAATACATCACATGATGATGACAGAGGACTTTAAGACAGACATAACTAACTCCCTTAAAGAAATACAAGAAAAATCAGGTAAACAGGTAGAAGCTCTTAAAGAGGAAACACAAAAATCCCTTAAAGAATTGAAGGAAAACACAAACAAAAAGGTGAAGGAATTGAACAAAACCATGAGGATCTAAACATGAAAATGAAACAATAAAGAAATCACAAAGGGAGACAATCCTTGAGATAGAAAACCTAGGAAAGATATCAGGAGTCATAGATGCAAGCATCACCAACAGAATACAAGAGATAGAAGAGAGAATCTCAGGTGCAGAAGATACCATAGAAAATATTGACACAACTGTCAAAGAAAATGCAAAATGCAAAAAGCTCCTAACCCAAATCATCCAGGAAATCCAGGACACAATGAGAAGACCAAACCTAAGGATAATAGGTATAGAAGAGAGTGAAGATTCCCACGTTAAAGGGCCAGTAAACATCTTCAACAAAATCATAGAAGAAAACTTCCCTAACCTAAAGAAAGAGATGAAGATAAACATACAAGAAACCTACAGAACTCCAAATACATTGGACCAGAAAAGAAATTCCTCCTTTTACATAATAATCAAAACACCAAGTTCACAAAACAAAGAAAGAATATTTAAAGCAGTAAGGGAAAAAGGTCAAGTAACATATAAAGGCAGACTTTTCAGAATTACACCAGACTTCTCACCAGAGACTATGAAAGAGAGAAGATCCTGGGAAGATCTCATACAGACCCTAAGAGAACACAAATGCTGGCCTAGGCTGCTGCTATACTCAGCAAAACTCTCAATTATCATAGATGGTGAAATCAAAATATTCTATGACAAAACCAAATTTGCACAGTATGTTTCCAGAAACCCAGCCCTACAAAGAATAATAGATGGAAAATGCTAACTCAAGGGGGGAACCTAAATCCTAGAAAAAGCAAGAAAGTAATCTTTCAATAAACTCAAGATAGCCACACAAATATAAAAATAACATCAAAAATAAAAGGAAGCAACAATCACTATTCCTTAATATCTCTTAACATCAATGGACTCAATTCCCCAATAAAAAGACATAGACTGACAGACTGGATCCATAAACAGGAGCCAGCATTTTGCTGCATCCAGGAAACGCACCTCCATGTTAAAGAAAAACAATACCTCAGAGTAAAGGGCTGGAAAACAATTTTCCAGGCAAATGGTGCCAAGAAACAGGCTGGAGTAGCCATTCTAATATCAGATAAAATCGACTTTCAACCAAGTCATCAAAAAAGATAAGGAGGGACACTTCATACTCATCAAAGGAAAAATCTACCAAGAAGAACTCTGAATTCTGAACAACTATGCCCCAAATGCAAGGATACCCACGTTCATAAAAGAAACTTTACTAAATCTCAAAGCACACATTGCACCTCACACAATAATAGTGGGAGACTTCAACAACCCACTATCATCAATGGACAGATCATGGAAACACAAACTAAACAGAGACACAGTGAAACTAACAGAGGTAATGAACCAAATGTATTTGACAGATATCTATAGAAAATTTCATCGTAAATCAAAAGAATATACTTTCTTCTCAGTACCTCATGGTATCTTCTCCAAAATTGATCATATAATTGGTCACAAAAACAAACCTCAACAGATAAAAGAAGATTGAAATAATCCCATGCCTCCTATCAGATCACTATGGATTAAGGCTGGTCTTCAATGGCAACAACAACAACAACAGAAAGCCCACATACACATGGAAGCTGAACAATGCTCTACTCAATGACAACTTGGTTAAGGAAGAAATAAAGAAAGAAATTAAAGACTTCCTAGAATTTAATGAAAATAAAAGTACAACATACCCAAACTTGTGGGACACAATGAAAGCAGTGTTAAGAGGAAAACTCATAGCTCTGAATGCCTCCAAAAAGAAACTAGAGAGAGCATATACTAGTGGCTTAACAGCACACCTGAAAGCCCAAGAACAAAAAGAAGCTAATGCACCCAAGAGGAGTACAAGACAGGAAATAGAAACTAGAGAGAGCATATACTAGTGGCTTAACAGCACACCTGAAAGCCCAAGAACAAAAAGAAGCTAATGCACCCAAGAGGAGTACAAGACAGGAAATAATCAAGGGATCAGGGATGAAATCAACCAAGTAGAAACAAAAAGAACTATACAAAGAAACAACAAAACCAAGAGTTGGTTCTTTGAGAAAATCAACAAGATAGATAAACCCTTAGCCAGACTAAGCAGAGGACACAGAGACAGTATCCAGATTAACAAAATTAGAAATGAAAAGGGAGCTATAACAACAGATTCTGAGGAAATTTAAAAAATCATCAGATCCTACTACAAAAGCCTATACTCAACAAAATTGGAAAATCTGGATGAAATGGACAATTGTCTACACAGATAACAAATACCAAAGTTCCTTCAAGCTGGTACAACCACTCTGGAAATCAGTTTGGTGGACCCTCAGAAAAAGGGACATAATACTACCTGAGGACCCAGCTATACCTCTCCTGGGCATATACCCAGAAGATGCTCCAACATGTAATAAAGACACATGCTCCACTATGTTCATAGCCACCATATTTATAATAGCCAGAAGCTGGAAACAACCCAGGTGTCCCTCAGCAGAGGAATGGATACAGAAAATGTGGTACATTTACACAATGGAGTACTACTCAGCTATTAAAAACAATGACTTAATGCAATTTGTAGGCAAATGGATGGAACTAGAAAATATCATCCTGAGTGAGGTAACGCAGTTACAAAAGAAGGAACATGGTATGTACTCACTGATAAGCGGATATTAGTCCAAAAGTTCAGAATACCCAAGTTTTACTTAACAGTAACCGCTGGACTGAGAGTGAGGTCCCAGATGGAGGAGTTGGAGAAAGGTCTGAAGGAGCTGAGGGAATTTGCAGCCCCATGGAGGGAGCAAGAGTGTCAATGGGCCTGACCCCCCACCCAGTCGTCCTGGAGTTTGGACCACCAACCAAAGAATACACATCTATGGACCCATGTTTCGGACCACATATGTGGCAGAGGATGACCTCGATGGTCATCAGGGAGAGAGGAGAGGCCCTTGGGCCTGAGGGTGTTAGAGGCCCCAGTAAAGAGGAATGTCAAGGTGGGAATATGGGATGGGTGGGCGGGTGGGTGGGAGGTGGAATTCCCTCATAGAGGCGGGGATGGGGGGGGGATAGGGAGTTTCCAAAAAGAAGACCCAGAAAAGGGGAAACATTGGAAATGTAAATAAAGTATCAAAAATAAAACAAACAAACAAACAAAAAAAAACCAAATACCAAAGTTAAGTCAGATAAACCATCTAAACAGTCCCATAACCCCTAAAGAATAGCATAGAAGCAGTCATTAAAAGTCTCCCAACCAAAAAAGCCCAGGACCAGATGGGTTCAGTGCAGGATTCTATCAGATCTTCAAAGAAGACCTAAAACCAATACTCTTCAATTTATTCCACAAAATAGAAACAGAAGAAATGCTACCCAATTCATTCTATGAGGCCACAGTTACAGTGATAGTAAAACCTCAAAAACACCCAACTAAGAAAGAAAACTTCAGACCAATTTCCCTTTTGAATATCGATGCAAAAATACTCAATAAAATTCTCACAAACCCAATCCATAAACACATCAAAACGATCATTCATCATGATCAAGTAGGCTTCATCCCAGGGATGCAGGGATGGTTCAATACCCGGAATTCAACAATGAAATCCACTACATAAACAGACTCAAAGAAAAAAACCACATGATCATTTCATTAGATGCTGAAAAAGCATTTGATAAAATTCAACATCCCTTCATGATAAAAGTCTGGAAAGAACTGGAATTCAAGGACCATACCTAAACATAGTAAAAGCAATATACACCAAACCAGTGGCCAACATCAAACTAAATGGAGAGAAACTTGAAGAATTCCCACTAAAATCAGGGACTAGACATGGCTGCCCTCTCACTCCCTAAATTTCAATATAGTACTTGAAGTTCTAGCTAGAGCAATTAGACAACAAAAGGAGGTCAAAGGGATACAAATTGGAAAGGAAGAAATCAAAATATCACTCTTTGCAGATGTTATGATGGTATGTTTAAGTGACCTGAAAAACTCCACCAGAGATCTGCTACAGCTGATAAACAATTTCAGCAAAGTGGTTGGCTACAAAATTAACTCAAGCAAATCAGTAGCCTTCCTATACTTGAAGGATAAACAGGCTGAGAAAGAAATTAGGGAAATCACACCCTTCACAATTGTCACAAAAAATATAAATTATCTTGGTATGACTCTAACCAAACAAGTGAAAGATCTGTATGACAAGAACTTCAAGTCTCTGAAGAAAGAAATCGAAGAAGACCTCAGAAGATGGAAAGATCTCCCATGCTCATAGATTGGCAGGATGTGGAGAAAGAGGAACAATCCTCCACTCTTGGTGGGATTGCAAGCTGATACAACCACTCTGGAAATCAGTTTGGCAAACCCTCAGAAAAATGAGCATAATACTACCTGAGGACCCAGCTATACCTCTCCTGGGCATATACCCAGAAGATGCTCCAACATGTAATAAAGACACATGCTCCACTATGTTCATAGCAGCCATATTTATCATAGCCAAAAGCTGGAAACAACCAAGATGTCCCTCAACAGAGGAAACAATACAGAAAATGTGGTATATTTACATCATGGAATACTACTCAGCTATTAAAAACAATGACTTTATGAAATTCGCCGCCAAATGGATGGAGCTTGAAAATATCAACCAATTTCCCTAGGACTATCAGTGCAAAAATACTCAATAAAATTCTCACAAACTGAATCCAAGAACACATCAAAATAACCATTCACCATGATCAAGTAGGCTTCATCCCAGGGATGCAGGGATGGGTCAATACCTGGAATTCCGTCAATGTAATCCACTACATAAACAGACTTAAAGAAAAAAAACACAAGATCATTTCATTAGATGGTGAAAAAGCATTTGACAAAATTCAACATCCCTTCATGATAAAAGTCTTGGAAAGATCAGGAATTCAAGGCCCATACCTAAACATAGTAAAAGCAATATACAGCAAACCAGTAGCCAACATCAAATTAAATGGAGAAAAACATGAAGCAATCCCACTAAAATCAGGGACTAAACAAGGCTGCCCTCTCTCTCCGTATCTATTCAATATAGTACTTGAAGTCTTAGCCAGAGAAATTAGACAACAAAAGGAGGTTGAAGGGATACAAATTGGAAAGGAGGAAGTAAAAATATCACTATTTGCAGATGATATGATAGTATACTTAAGTGAACTGAAAACTCCACCAGAGAACTCTTACAACTGATAAACAACTTCAGTAAAGTGGCTGGTTACAAAATTAACTCAAACAAACCAGGAGCTTTCCTCTAGTCACAGAATAGACAGGCTGAGAAAGAAATTAGGAAAATGACACCCTTCACAATAGTCATAAACAATATAAAGTATCTTGGGGTGACTCTAAACAAACAAGTGAAAGATCTGTATGACAAGAAGTGTAAGTCTTTGTAGAAAAAAACCAAAGAAGACCTCAGAAAGTTGAAAGATCTCCCATGCTCGTGGATTGGCAGGATTAATATAGTTAAAATGGCCATCTTATAAAAAGCAATCTACAGATTCAATGCAATCCCTATCAAAATTCCAACTCAATTCTTCATAGATGTAGAAAGAGTAATTCTCAAAGTCATTTGGAATGACAAAAAAACCCAGGATAGCAGAAACTATTCTCAATAATAATAGGACTTCTGGGGGAATCACCATCCATTACTTCAAGGTGTACTACAGAGCAATAGTTATAAAAACTGCATGGTATTGGTACAGTGACAGGGAGGTAGATCAATGGAATAGAATTGAAGACCCAGAAATGAACCCACACACCTATGGCCACTTGATCTTTGACAAAGGAGCTAAAAACCATCCAGTGTGAAGACAGCATTTTCAACAAATGATACTGGCTCAACTGTCAGTCAACATGTAGAAGAATGTAAATTGATCCATTCTTATCTTCATGTACAAAGCTCAAGTCCAAGTGGATCAAGGACCTCCACATAAAACCAGATACACTGAATCTAATAGAAGAGAAAGAGGGGGACACAGGGGCACAGGGGAAAAGTTCCTGAACAGAACACCAATGGCTTATGCTCTAAGATCAAGAATCGACAAATGGGACCTCATGAAATTGCAAAGCTTCTGTAAGACAAAGGACAATTTCAATAGGACAAAATGGCAACCAACTGATTGGGAAAAGTTCTTTACCAATCCTACATCCAATAGAGGGCTAATATCCAATATATACACAGAACCCAAGAAGTTATACTCCAGAGAACCAAATAACCCTATCAAAAAATGGGGAACAGAGCTAAACAGAGAATTCTCAACTGAGGAAACTTGAAGGGCTGAGAAGCACCTAAAGAAATGTTCAACATCCTTAGTTATAAGGGAAATGCAAATCAAAACAACCCTGAGATTCCACCTCAAACCAGTCAGAATGGCTAAGATCAAAACAATGACTTTGTGAAATTCTTAGGCAAATGGATGGACCTAGAAAATATCCTGAGTGAGGCAACTCAGTTACAAAAGAACAAACACGGTATGTATTCAGTGATAAGTTGATATTAGCCCAAAAGCACAGAATACCCAATTCACAGACCATATGAAGCCTAAGAAGAAGGAAGACCAAAATGTGGGTGCTTCAGTGTTTCTTAGAAGGGTGAACAATATGCTCACAGGAGGACATGTGGAGACAAACTGTGGAGCAGAGACTGAAGGAAAGGCCACCCAGAGACTGCCCCACCTGGGGATCCATCCCATATACAGCCACCAAACCCAGACATTATTGTGGATGCTGGGATATGTTTGCTGATGGAAGCCTGATACGCTGTCTCCTGAGAGGCTCAGGAAGAGCCTGGCAAATACAGAGGTGGATGCTGCAGCCAACCATTGGACTGAGCGTGGGGTTCTGGATAGAGGAGTTGGAGAAGGTACTGAGGAACTGAGGGGATTTGGAGCCCCATGTAGGGAGCAACAGTGTCAATTAGCCAGACCCCCTGGAGCTCCCAGAGACTGGACCACCATCAAAAGAATACACATGGAGGGACCCATGGTGCTGGCCACATGTGTGGCAGAGGAGGAGCTTGTTGGTCATCAATGAGAGGTGAGGCCCTTGGGCCTGAGGGTGTTCGATGCCCCAGTGTAGGTGAATGTTAGGGAAGGAATATGAGAATGGGTTGGTGGGGCAGCAACCTCATAGAGACAGGGTGAGGGGGGATGGGATAGGGGGTTTCTGAAGGGGAGACCTGAAAAGGGGAAAACATTTGAAATGTAAATAAAGTAAATATCCAATCCAAAAGAAAAAAGAAAAAGAAGTGGTAGTATACTTTGACATTTAGTTCTTTTTTTAAATGTCTATTTCTCAGTTATTTCACATTTGGAAGAGAGAAATAGGTCTACAGTATGAAATGGAAAAATACCAGTCTCCCAGTGCAGGCTGGCTTGAAGTCAATGATGATGTTGGACAATCACTGTTAATACAAACACTTTCTCTTGTGTTCCTTACTGAAAATGTGGAGGCTTCTGCTAAGTGTCACTTGTTGAGTTATCTTTACACACTAAACCACACCATGTTCTCTTTGACAAGTGATGCTATTTATGAGAGGGTGAACTGGCATGACTAAGGCAAAGCTGCTATGGAGGGTAGAAAAGTGGCTGAGGACTAAGTTGCTAGAATTATAGTCTGTCCCATATTTTTTGATACTTTATTTACATTTCAAATGTTTTAATCTTTCCAGGTCTCCCCTTTGGAAACCCCCTATCCCATCCCTTCTCTCCCTGCCTCTAAGAAGGTATTCCCACACCCACCCAACCACTCCTGTCTTCCCTCCTTGCATTCCCCTATACTGGGGCATCTAACACTCTCAGACCTAAGGGCCTCTCCTCCCACTGATGGCGAACAAGGCCCTCCTTAGCCACATATGTGGCCAGCACCATGGACCCCTCCATATGCATTCTTTGGTTGGTGGTCCAGTCTCTGGAAGCACCTGGGGGCCTGACCAGTTGACACTGTTGTTCCCTCCATGGGGCTGCAAACTCCCTCAGGTCCTTCAGTCCCCTCTCCAACTCCTCCATCTCGGACCCCACACTCAGTCCAACACTTGCTGTGAATTGAACATGGATGTTCTGAACTTTTGGGCTAATATCCACTTATCAGTGAGTACATATCATGTTCGTTCTTTTGTGACTGAGTTATCTCACTCAGGATGATATTTTCTAGTTCCATCCATTTGCCTGCAAATTTCATGAAGTCATTGTTTTTAATAGCTGAGTAGTACTCCATTGTGTAAATGTACCACATTTTCTGTATCCATTCCTCTACTGAGGGACATCTGGGTTGTTTCCAGCTTCTGGCTATTATAAATACGGCTGCTATGAACATAGTGGAGCACGTGTCTTTATTACATGTTGGAACATCTTCTGAGTATATGCCCAGAAGTGGTATAGCTGGGTCCTCAGGAAGTATTATGTCCAATTTTCTGACGGTCCGTAAAACTGATTTCCAGAGTGGTTGTACCAGCTTGCAATCCCACCAACAATGGAGGAGTGTTCCTCTTTCTCCACATCCTCGTCAGCATCTGCTGTCACCTGAGCTTTGATCTTAGCCATTGACAGGTGTGAGGTGGAATATCAGGGTTTTTTTGATTTGCATTTCCCTGATGACTAAGGATGTTGAACATTTCTTTAGGTGCTTCTCAGCCCTTCCAGTTTCCTCAGTTGAGAATTCTCTGCTTAGCTCTGTTCCCCATTTTTTGATAGGGTTATTTGGTTCTCTGGAGTCTAACTTCTTGAGTTCTTATTAGCCCTCTATCAGTTGTAGGATTGGTAAAGAACTTTTCCCAATCAGTTGGTTGCCATTTGGTACTATTGACATTGTCCTTTGCCTTACAGAAGTTTGCAATTTTTTTAATTTTAATTTTTTGATACTTTATTTACATTTCAAATGTTTCCCCCTTTCCAGGTCTCCACTTTGGAAACCCCCTATCCCCTACACCTTCCCCCTGCCTCTATGAGGGTATTCCCCCACCCACCCACCCTCCCACTCACTTGTAGCTTCCCACCTTGTCATTCCCCTACTCTGGGCCCTCTAAGACCCTCAGGCCCAAGGGCCTCTCCTCCCCCTGATGGCCAACAAGGCCCTCCTCTGCCACATATGTGGTGTGAACCATGGGTTCTTCCATGTGTATTATTTGGCTGGTAGTCCAGTCTCCAGGAGCACTGTGGGATCAGGTGACTTGACATTGTTGCTCCCTCCATGAGGCTGCAAACTCCCTCAGCTCCTTCAGTCCCTTCTCCAACTCGTCTATCTGGGACCTCACACTCAGTCCAACAGTTACTGTGAAGTGAAACTTGAGTATTCCGAACTTTTGGGCTAATATCCACTTATCAGTGAGTACATACCATGTTCGTTCTTTTGTGACTGAGTTACCTCAATCAGGATGATATCTTCAAGTTCCATCCCTTTGCCTGCGAATTTCATGAAGTCATTGTTTTTAATAGCTGAGTAGTATTCCATTGTGTAAATGTACCACATTTTCTGTATCCATTCCTTATAAGGGACATCTGGGTTGTTTCCAGCTTCTGGCTATTATAAATATGGCTGCTATGAACATAGTGGAGCACATGTCTTTATTACATGTTGGAGCATCTTCTGGGTATATGCCCAGGAGTGGTATAGATGGATTTATAGTATTTTCAAGTAGTATTTTCTGTCCAATTTTCTGAGAGTCTGCTAAACTGATTTCCAGAATGGTTGTATCAACTTGCAATCCCACCAGCAATGGAGGAGTGTTCCTCTTTCTCCACATTCTCGTAAGCATCTGCTGTCACCTGAGATTTTGATCTTAGCCATTCTGACAAGTATGAAGTGGAATCTCAGACTTGTTTTGATTTGCATTTCCCTGATGACTAAGGATGTTGAACATTTCTTTAGGTGCTTCTCAGCCCTGTAAATTTCCTCAGTTGAGAATTCTCTGTTTAGCTCTGTTCCCCATTTTTTGATGGGGTTATTTGGTTTTCTGGAGTCTAACTTCTTTAGTTCTTTGTATATATTGGATATTAGCCCTCTATCAGACATAGGATTGGTTATGATCTTTTCCCAATTTGTTGGTTGCTATTTTGTTCTATTGACAGTATCCTTTGCCTTACAGAAGCTTTGTAATTTCATGAGGTCCCATTTGTCGATTCTTGATCTTAGAGCATAAGCCATTGGTGTTCTGTTCAGGAACTTTTCCCCTGTGCCCAGATGTTTGAGACTTTTCCCCACTTTCTCTTTTATTAGATTCAGTGTATCTGGTTTTATGTGGAGGTCCTTGATCCACTTGGACTTGAGCTTTATACAGGGAGATAGGAATGGATCAATTTGCATTCTTCTACATGTTGATCTGGAGTTGAGCCAGCACCAGTTGTTGAAAATGTTGTCTTCACACTGGATGGTTTTAGCTCCTTTGTCAAAGATCAAGTGACCATATGTGTGTGGGTTCATTTCTGGGTCCTCAATTCTATTCCATTGATCTACCTGCCTGTCACTGTACCAATACCATGCAGTTTTTATCACTACTTCTCTGAAGCACAGCTTGATATCAGGGTTGCTGATTCCCCCAGAAGTTCTTTTATTGTTGAGAATAGTTTTTGCTATCCTGGGTTTTTGGTTACTCCAAATGAATTTGAGAATTGCTCTTTCTAAGTCTATGAAGAATTGAGTTGGAATTTTGATGGAGATTGCATTGAATCTGCAGATTGCTTTCTGCAAGCTGGCCATTTTTGCTGTATTAATTCTGCCAATCCATGAGCATGGAAGATCTTTCCATCTTCTGAGGTCTTCTTCGATTTCTTTCTTCAGACTTGAAGTTCTTGTCATACAGATCTTTCACATGTTTGGTTAGAGTCACACCAAGATAAATATATTTATATTGTTTATGAGTATTGGAAGGATGTCATTTCCCTAATTTCTTTCTTAGCCTGTTTATCCTTCCAGTATAGGAAGGCTACTGATTTGTTTGAGTTAATTTTATATCCGGCCACTTTGCTGATGTTGTTTATCTGCTGTAGCAGTTCTCTGGTGGAGTTTTTCGGGTCACTTAAGTATACGATCATATCATCTGCAAAGAGTGATAGTTTGATTTCTTCCTTTCCAATTTGTATCCCTTTGACCTCCTTTTGCTGTCTAATTGCTCTAGCTAGAACTTCAAGTACTATATTGAATAGATAGGGAGAGAGTGGACAGCCTTGTCTAGTCCCTGATTTTAGTGGGAATTCTTCAAGTTTCTCTCCATTGAGTTTGATGTTGGCTACTGGTTTGCTGTATATTGCTTTTAGTATGTTTAGGTATGGAACTTGAATTCCTGATCTTTCCAAGACTTATATCATGAAGGGATGTTGAATTTTATCAAATGCTTTTTCAGCATCTAATGAAATGACCATGTGGTTTTTTTCTTTGAGTTTGTTTATGTAGTGGATTTCATTGATGAATTTCCGGGTATTGAACCATCCCTGCATCCCTGGGATGAAGCCTACTTGATCATGATGAATGATCATTTTTATGTGTTCTTGGATTCTGTTTGCGAGAATTTTATTGAGTATTTTTGCAGCAATATTCATAAGGGAAATTGGTCTGAAGTTTTCTTTCTCTTTGGGTCTTTGTGAGGTTTTGGTATCAGTGTAACTGTGGCCTAATAGAATGAATTAGGTAGTGTTCCTGCTGTTTTTATTCTGGGGAATAGGTTGAAGAGTATTGATATTAGGTCTTCTTTGAAGGTCTGATAGAATTCTGCACTAAACCCATCTGGTCCTTGGCTTTTTTTGGTTGGGTGACTTTAATCTCTGCTTCTATTTCTTTAGGGGTTATGGGACTGTTAACTTTGATATTTGGTATCTGTCTAGAAAATTGTCCATTTCATCCAGATTTTCCAATTTGGTTGAGTATAGGCTTTTGTAGTAGGATCTGATGATTTTTTTAATTTCTTCAGAATCGGTTGCTATATCTCCCTTCTTATTTCTGATTTTGTTAATTTGGATTCTGTCTCTGTGCCCTCTAGTTATTTTGGCTGAGGGTTTATCTATCTTGTTGATTTTCTCAAAGAGCCAGCTCCTTGTTTTGTTGATTCTTTGTATAGTTCTTTTTGTTTCTACTTGGTTGATTTCAGCCCAGAGTTTGATTATTTCTTGCCTTCCACTCCTCTTGAGTGTATTAGTTTCTTTTTGTTCTAGAGCTTTCAGGTGTGCTGTTAAGCCACTAGTGTATGCTCTCTCCAGTTTCTTTTTGGAGGCCCTCAGAGCTATGAGTTTTCCTCTTATTATTGCTTTCATTGTGTCCCATAAGTTTGGGTATCTTGTACTTTCATTTTCATTAAATTCTAGGAAGTCTTTAATTTCTTTCTTTATTTCTTCCTTGACCAAGTTGTCATTGAGTAGAGTGTTTTTCAACTTCCATATGTATGTGGGCTTTCTGTTGTTTTGTTGCCATTGAAGACCAGCTTTAATTTGTAGTGATCTGATAGGAGGCATGGGATTATTTCAATCTTCTTACAGCTGTTGAGGTTTGTTTTGTGACTGATTATATGGTCAGGTTTGGAGAAGGTACCATGAGGTGCTGAGAAGAAGGTATAGTCTTTTGATTTAGGATGAAATGTTCTATAGATATCTGTTAAATACATTTGATCTATAACTTCTGTTAGTTTCACTGTGTCTCTGTTTAGTTTGTGTTTCCATGATCTGTCCATTGACGTGAGTAGGTTGTTGAAGTCTCCCACTATTATTGTGTGAGGTTCAATGTGTGCTTTTAGATTTAGTAAAATTTCTTTCATGAATGTGGGTGCCCTTTCATTTGGAGCATAGATGTTCAGAATTGAGAGTTCTTCTTGGTAGATTTTTCCTTTGATGAGTATGAAGTGTCCTTCCTTATCTTTTTTGATGTCTTTTGGTTAAAAGTCGATTTTATGCAATATTAGATTGGCTACTCCTGCCTGTTTCTTGGCACCATTTGCCTGGAAAATTGTTTTCCAGCCCTTTACTCTGAAGTTGTGTTTATCTTTGACACTGAGGCGCGTTTCCTGTATGCAGCAAAATGCTGGGTCCTGTTTATGTATCCAGTCTGTTAGTCTATGTCTTTTTATTGGGAAATTGAGTTCATTGATGTTAAGAGATATTAAGGAAAAGTGATTGTTGCTTCCTGTTATTTTTGATGTTATTTTTATGTTTTTGTGGCTATCTTCTTTTTGGTTTGCTGAAAGATTACTTTCTTGCTTTTTCTAGGGTATAGTTTCCCTCCCTGTGTTGGTGTTTTCCAACTATTATCCTTTGTAGGGCTGGGTTTATGGAAAGATATTGTGTAAATTTTGTTTTGTCATGGAATATCTTGTTAGGTATAACAGCCTGGGCTGGCACTTGTGTTCTCTTAATGTCTGTATGAGATCTTTCCAGGATCTTCTAGTTTTCATAGTCTCTGGTGAGAAGTCTGGTATAATTCTGATAGATCTGTCTTTATATGTTACTTGACCTTTTTCCCTTACTGCTTTTTTTTTTTTTTTTTTTTTTTTTTTTTTTGGTTTTTCGAAACAGCCCTTACTGCTTTTAATATTCTTTCTTTGTTTTGTGCATTTGGTGTTTTGACTATTATGTGACGGTAGGAATTTCTTTTCTGGTTCAATCTTTTCAGAGTTCTGTAGTCTTCTTGAATGTTTATGTTCATCTCTTTCTTTAGGTTAGGGAAGTTTTCTTCTATGATTTTGTTGAATATATTTACTGGCCTTCTAAGTTGGGAATCTTCACTCTCTTCTATACCTATTATCCTTAGGTTTGGTCTTCTCATTGTGTCCTGGATTTCCTGGATATTTTGGGTTAGGAGCTTTTTGCATTTTGCATTTTCTTTGACTGTTGTGTCAATGTTTTCTATGGTATCTTCCGCACGTGAGATTCTCTCTTCTATCTCTTGTATTCTGTTGGTGATGCTTGCATCTATGACTCCTGATTTTTTTCCTAGGGTTTCTATCTCCAGGGTTTTCTCCCTTTGTGATTTATTTATTGTTGCTATTTGCATTTTTAGATCCTGGATGTTTTTGTTCATTTCCTTTGCCTGTTTGATTGTGTTTTCCTGTATTTCCTCTTTAAGGGCTTCTAGCTGTTTACCTGTGTTCTCTTGTACTTCTTTAAAGGAGTTACTTATTTCCTTCTTAAAGTCTTCTATCCTCATCATGAGAAGTGATTTTAAATCTGAGTCTTCCTTTTCTGGTGTGTTGGAGTATCCAGGGCTTGTGGTGGTGGAAGAACTGGGTTCTGATGATGCCAAGTTGCCTTGGTTTCTGTTCCTTATGTTCTTGCCCTTGCCTTTTACCATCTGGTTATCTCTGATGTTAGCTGGTCTTGCTTTCTCTGACTGTGGCTTGTACTCTGAGAGGATTTTGGGTTTGGAGTGCTGTGTTACAGGGTCAGCTCTGGGGTACAGAATAAATACCAGAACGATCCTGTCCCTAGATATTCATTGATTCCTGTGTCCTGATGACTCTGTGAGGATCCCTCTTGCTTGAGGAATTTGAACAGAAGTTGTGGTCTTCCTGTGCTCAAAGGTGTGTCAGCACTCCTGGGAGACCAGCTCTCTCCTTGCACTGAGTATGGAGCCCTGTGTCAGCGGATCAGCTCCCTGGCCTCAGAAGGAACCTGGAAGGCCACTCCTCAGTCCCTGTGTCCTGAGGGTTCTGAGTGGGTCTCTCTGATCAGAGGTGCTGGTCTTACCCCTGATCATAGGCTTGTCCACACTTCTGGGAGGGTAGCTCTTTCCCTGCACTATTTGGGTATGGAGCTGTGTGGCACAGACCACAGGCATAAACTGGAAGGCTCCTGTCCCAGGCTGTTTCTCTGTCACAGTGTCCTGCATATTCCGGGCACGTCCCACTGAACAGTGGCGCCCATCTTACCTCCACTCACTGGCTTGTCCACACTCCCCGGATGCTAGCCTTCTCCCTGCCATTATTTGGTTATGGAGCTCTGTGGCACAGACTGGGGTCCCCGGCTGCAGGAGACCGAAGGCTGCTGTCCCAGGCTGCTTGTAGGTCTCTGTGTCCTGGAGGTTCAGGGCAGGGCCCTCTGAGCAGAGGTACTGGCCTTACCCCCTGATCCCAGGCTTGTCCATACTCCTGGGAAGGTAGCTCTTTCCCTGCGCTATGGGAATGGAGTATGGAGCCGCATGGCATAGACCACAGGTGTAGAATGTTCCATTTTTGACATATTTGTTTAAATGAATGAAAAAGTGCTTTCTAAGTTGCAGAAAGTATGAAAAAAACTGTGGTTCCATGCTCTACTTGCTTTTAGCTTGATGGTGGATTAAGGTCTCTGTATGCTATAGTTAGATGTGCTAGGAAGCAGTTCTCATTAGGCATGAGATTTGGAAGTTGCTATTCTTAGCAGGACTATCAGATAACCACCTATGCCTTTGATACTGCCTAGACAGTGTTAACTCCTCTGGACACATGGCCTGGTGCATCAACTTGCTTCTGAAAAGCACAGGGGCAGATGCACTCTCCATGCCAAAGAAAAGGATGTCTATAAAAAAGATAGTCTGTACTTGTGTGTGTGTGCGTGTGTGTGTGTGTGTGCGTGTGTGTGTGTGTGTGTGTGTGTGTGTGTGTGTGTGTGTGTTATCAAATGTGGTACCTCATGTAGAGGATACCAAATGTACAGGAAATGCATCCATATGGGGACCTATGGGAACAAACCTATCACAACTCTAGAAGAACATTTAGAAAATGTATCAGTAAGGTACAGTACCGAGTTTATGTATCCATAAATGTAAGAAGACAAATAGTCAAAGAAATTACTTGATATTAATGGCATATAATCTGAATCCTATACAACTGTAGCAAGATCCAGAAGCTAGGGGGAGAATGTGAAATACCACCAACATACTAGTGCCATGGACAGTGAGCCTGGAGGAGTGTGGGTAAAACAAATGCAATATTAAAAGGCAGGACACATAGTGAGACAATATGGTTTCGTCCATCTCTTAATTTAGACAAGGCATGAAAGCCTAAAGGACACGTCCTAAAGTGTCCTTAGTCTAGAGGCTTGTGGACATGAACCAAAACCTTCATAATATTAAAAGAGCGACATGGGTGGATTTGCATGGCTATTTTGCAATTGTTGTAGAGCTATCTACTGAAAATCATTTTAAGGCTCTCATTAAACCTGCCTCTGCTTTTACATGGCTCCTAAGCAGAGGCACCTTTCTAAGTGGACTCACCCCAATAGAATTAAAAAGAATACAGCTGAATTCTCATCCACTGTGTCTGCAGGGCCATAGGAATGTGGAAGATGGTGAAAGTACTCACATTCCACAAAGTAAGAGCTGGCATCAATCTTCCAAATGATCTGGCCTCTGTGAGAACCATTGACTCCACGGTTTTTATAATCCAGAAAGTTTTCAGATGAGACTTCACCTATAGTGCAGAAGGAAAAAGGAGAAGCAGAGACGCACATCAGCCAACAGCATGCTTAGGTGCACATCAGCCAACAGCATGCTTAGGTGCAGCACATAAAAAGAGCAAAGGATATCAATACTGACACTTGGAATCCTATAGAGAGCGGGACTATTCAAAGACACCATCAGAACAGAGCGTTTTTTTCCACCCTACACTTGGCAAATGAATTTTCTTAGTTGTTAAACATCTCAATAAACAGGAAGTCATAATCACTGACAACTATTGCAATGACCCATAAATTCTTTTTTAAAAATAGTTCTTAGTTGTATGAAATATGTGAAATTCTTCTTAAAATTTTTGACTTGATCTTCATTTGTGAATGAAGAGATTGAGAGAAGATGTCTGATGGTGCTTGCTTTCCAGGGTCCAGCTCTCTCTCTCTCTCTCATAGGTTCTATATCACTTTATATCATCTCCTCTTCATCCTGGGCCTCCTTACACCTTTCATTTTTAGAATTTCACAAAACAGGACCATGCAAAGTCATGTGCACACAGGTATATATGTGCTGTAATTGTACTCCCATCCATACCTTGCTGTGCTATTCTCTACCCCGCTTGTAGGAATTTTCTTCATCCTTCAGTTTGTTTCTATTTTACACACACCACACACACATACACACACACACACACACACATTTAGGACCCACAACATAATGGAGAGAAAACATGCAACATTTTTCTCTCTGTGACTGGCTTAATTTGTATATTATGGTGATCTCCAGTTTTGTGCAAATGACATGACTTCATTCTTCTTTACAGATAAAAAAAAAATCTATCTATCTATCTATCTATCTATCTATCTATCTATCTATCTATCTATCTACCTACCAACTATATTTCCTTTTAAACGTATTTATTTTATTTTATGAACACTGGTGTTTTGACTGCATATGTCTCCATGAGGGTGCAGATCCCCTGGAGCAGGGTTATAGATAGTTGGGTGCTGTTGGTATTGCCATGTGGGTACTGGCAACTGAACTCAGGTCCTCTGGAACAGCAGCCAGTGGTCTTAACAGATGAGTCATCTTTCCATCCCTGTACCATATTTTCTTAATCCATTCTTCTGGTGTTAGACACCAACTACAACTGTGCTATTGTTAATAAGGCTGTGACTAATAAGTATTAATGCGAAAGTATTTCTGTAATAATTGACTTGAACTCCAAGATAATATATGTAGTTCATATGAAAGCTCTAGGTTTGTGAAGAAATTCCATATTAATTTCTACATAGTTTTTAGTCCATGAACAGGGTATAAAGATATCCCTATAGTCTGTATTCTTGGCAGTATTTGGTATTTGTTTTCTTCATGACTGCCATTCTGAATGGGTATAGTATAATCTCAATGCTTCTTGTATTTGTATTTTTCTGATAGCCAGTGATTTTGAACCAATTTCTTGGCAATGTGTATTTCATTATGCAAGCACTGGCTTTGCTTTCATTAACCAGTTTATTACTTATTATTATTATTATTAGCTTTGGTGTTTGATTTTTTAACTATTTGTAAATTATAGATACTAATCTCTATCACATATATACTCCGCTAACATTTTCCTTTATTCTTTAGTTGGTCTCTTAACTTGATGTTATATCTTTCACTATATATTATATGAATATACAGTTGTCCAGCACCATTTGTTCAAGAGATTGTCTTTTCTACAGTCAATATTTTTGGCATCTTAGTAAAAAATTATTTGGCTATACCTACATGGGTTTATTTCTGGGTCCCTATGTACCCATTTTTTATGCATGTACTATGCTTCTTTTATTACTATAGCTCTGTAATACCACTTAATAATTAGGTGTAATTATACCTTCAACACTGTTCTACCTATCACTGAATCCACAGGATCCTTCTCCATATTATCACCCTTCAAGAATAATTTCTTGCTATTACCTATCTCATAATAGCCCTTCTGTAAATAACAGCAACCAAATGCCATAATGCTTCAACCCATTGCTAGGATCCTATGGTCCTACTTAAGGGTAGCCTGTGTCACTTGGTAACAATGTCATTGAAGAGTTAACATCATCTTCCTTGTACAGATATCTTTACTTTCTTACAGCAGAAGAAAATGGCATTTGGCTAGGGAAGTCTAGAGGTCATATAATAACAAAATGCATCATAATTTGTCTCTGCTTGGGCATTTCTCTGCCTTACTGATGTAGAACAGCACATTCTTGATGCTGTTCAAAATAACAACATGAACTCTACTGCCAGGAGAGGCAGCTTCATGTCTGTGGAAAGGCTACACTGCATCTCCCCATCTGGAAATGACAGGTCAGATGAATAACCACCCCCACCCTTACATTTATAGGTCTAAGTCTGTGACTTGAGCTTAGACAAGATACCACAAATCCAGAAGGTATGTTACCAAGGACAAACAAATTATAAACTACTAAGATTCACAGGTAAGTTTGGATTGAGAAATTATATCTGAATTATGATGTTATTTAAAGTGTTGACATTCAGCATTAACTAATATCACAGCTATATATGTGTGTAGCTGCTACGACAATAACACATTGTCAGATTAAGTTTCTGAAATGATGAGTTATGGTTCTTTTGGCTCAGACAAAAATGCCATGTTAAGACCAGCTCTTATTCATTCAAAGTTTGATAAAACTCAGTATGGCTAATGGTCTCTTTCTTTTCCTAACACTCCCCTTCTCTTTTCTATGGGGTGAGTTTCTAGCTCCCTTATCTCTTTACCCCTTCCTCCATCTTCTTTTTGTGATTCCCTCTTCCTCTGTATTTCCCTCTTCCTCTGCTAGGGACCCTTGTAATGCTTTCTTCCCTCACCACCACCACCCGCGGAATCTTTGATTGAATTTCAAGGTAACAAGTACCACAATTTGACAAACTATAGCATGGTCTATATGCTTGAGCTACAGAGGCCAGAGGCAGGAAGTGACACACAGACCATAGGAGAATGCTTCTCAGTGACTTGTTCCCATGACTTACTCAGATTGCATTTTTATACCACCCAGGATCACATGCCAGGGGATGACACCACCCACAGTGGATTGTACCCTCTGACCTTAGTCATTAATCGAGAAAATATTCCACAGGCACACATCCAGGACAATCTGGTGAGCACAATTCCTCAACTGAGATTCTTCCCAGGTTACACTAGCTTGTAACAAGTGGACTAAAACCAAACAGCTCATTTGTCCCTGCTGTGGTTCATACTTAGTAAGTTTCACTTACTCATTATCTTCTCTAACACACTTGTCTTCTATTTGTTCCTTAACTTGACAAAATGGCATCAATATTCACAAAGATACTACTGTAAAGAGTTGATTTAAAGGTATGCACTTGTGTATGGGCACATACAACAAAAAATTCCTTCAAGTGATAAATCACGTTCCCAGTTAAAGGTAGGCAGGAGGGGGATTGTGAAAAATCTGAAGATTCAGACTAGTCCAAAATGAGTAATGAATGCTTGCTTAAGCTTAGTTAACTGGAGTCCTGTTGGCTTTACAGACTAAGTCTGCCTAAATGGGGTCTTTTGTCTAGACATCAAAAAATAGGATTTTAAAGTGAATATTTAGTGTTGATAGTCAAATATACAACAAACACCATGAGCTAAACATGTATGCTTTAGGGGCTGCTGATATTTCTCCATCTCTGTTTTAGGTAGATGTTATTTTATTTGAAAGTTTAATTTTAAGATCTATTAAAGTTTTCTTGTCAGAAGTTGAATATATCTGGTAACTACTATTTGCATAAAACCATCAAAATGTATATTGCTTTATTTTTATTATACACACACACACATATATATATACATATACACATACATAAACATATTAATCATACTGTGCAGTGATGTCAAGAGAATCAAATATTTTCCTAATTGTTTTCTGACTAATTAGACAAAATATTTTATCAGAAAAAATGAACCAGGTTATAAATTGCTCATAATGTACATTATTTTTTGTAATAGTGAATAGTATTAAATCTGGTGTTGTGCATTGGAATGTGTGAAAGCAAACTGTATAGGTGATCCCTATGAAAGAATCATTTAACCTCCCCTCCCCAAAGAGGTTGCAACCCACAGGTTGAGAAACACTATACTATAGGATAACTCAGCTGATTGTGCTTTTTAATTACACTGTAGGGTGATATCAGGAAAACTAGCTTCTCCCAGGGAAGAGACTACCAATTGGTTCTTCAATACCAAATGATCATCCCCCAGGTCATACATACAATTAACATTATCCAGACTAGAAGGTTGTATTCAGAAACACATATGGTATCTATATTATGCATGTATACACACAAGGATGCATTTAACAACAAAGAGGGTAAAAAGGCTATGGATTTGCAAACACAAGATAGGTACATGGAAGAGTTTGGAGCGAAGAAATGCAAAGGGAAATTATGGAATTGTATCTCAAAAAAATTAAAGTGAATTATGAATAGGATTGTTGTTGAACAAACCATTCACTTAAGACCTTCCTTTTTCACAGCACACTGTCAGACTGTCCAGAAGAATCAGTGGCGCTAATGCGTAGAGACATGAATGATAATGTACTCACCAATAAGGTACATGCCAATCCAGTCTCCAGCATCCACTTCTTCCTTGATGTCCCAGTGGATCACCAAGTCCTGGGAGTGCCCTATAGAATAGTAGGAACTGCTGACCATGAGTGTAGAGCGGCTGTCTGAAGTGACCAGGTCAGTGTCACTGGTGGAGCGAGGGATGGTGATGCCATCATGGACACCATTTCTGATGTCGATGTTGTGGAATTGGTCTGGGTTATAGCTGTACCGGAGGGGCTCTTTGCACCGGCGTCGGCTCTGGGAGTTTCTAGATGGAGATGCCATGGCAGCCAGGCCTAAAAACCTGTTCTGGTACAGATTCTGTAGGGGAAAGGAGACATTGAACGGGATCAAGAAAAAATCCAGTAACTCATGCTATGGATGCTGATAGATATCAAAAGATGTGTTGAGGGAAATAAACTGTGAGGAAGCTGCCCTTCAGGGAGATGACAAACAAGACATATAGCATTCTTTTCAGGACAAGGGCCTTTTCTCTGCATTCACATAGGAGCAAGAACAAAGACATAGGCACCTTTCTGTTCATCCCCTCCTGGAATCTCCACCTCCTCCAGTTGCCTTCAATTTAATTGATTCTAGAAGGAGAAGACTGTGAGTAGAAGTCCTGTTCCCAAAAAAGCAGTATTTTTTTGAGGTCTCCAACATCTGTTCAGTTGGTTCCAATTCTATCCATTTTTAAGGGTCAATTATGATTATCTTCATTGAATATTTCAGTCATTCCTGATGCATCCAATCCCTCCATACAGTCAAGAATGGGTCCTGTTGGGTAAGGTAGTCATTCTCCCTCTTTCTACTTTTTTTAAGCCTTTGACTCTCTGGTATGTTTCTTGGCCCTCTGTAATGTCTATTAAGTATTTTGTAATTCTAGTAACATTTGAATACCTCAGTTGTTGATTAGATCCAACCTCAGAGGACTATATTCTTTTTTAAAAATTGGATATTTTATGTATTTACATTTCAAATGTTATCCTCTTTCCTGGTTTCCCCTCCAGAACCCCCTCTCCCATTCCCCCTCCCTCTACTTCTATGAGGATGCTCTGCCTCCCACCC
Organism: Uromys caudimaculatus; assembly: GCA_028551405.1. Taxonomy (NCBI): domain Eukaryota; kingdom Metazoa; phylum Chordata; class Mammalia; order Rodentia; family Muridae; genus Uromys; species Uromys caudimaculatus. The sequence goes on from CM052714.1 coordinate 69,197,566, forward strand.
ACCCACTCCCACCTCACTGCCCTGGCATTCTCCTACACTGGGGAATTGAGCCTTCACAAGATCAAGGGCTTCTTCTATTGATGTCCAACAAGGCTATCCTCTGCTACATATGCAGCTGGAGCCATGGGTCCTTCCATGTTCACTCTTTGGTTGGTGGTTTAGTCCCTGGGATCTCTGGGGGGTCTGGTTGGTTGATATTGTTGTTCTTCCTATGGTGTTGCAAACCCCTTCAGCTCCTTCATTCCTTTCTATAACTCTTCCATTGGGGACCCCATGCTAAGCCCAATGGTTGGCTGCAAGCATCCTCCTCTGTGTTTGTCAGGCTCTGGCAGAGCCTATCTGGAGACTGCTATAACAGGCTCCTGTCAGCAAGCACATCTTGGCATCCGAAATAGTGTCTGGGTTTGGTGTCTTTATACAGGATGGATCCCTATGTGGGCAGTCTCTGGATGGCCTTTCCTTTGGTCTCAGCTCCACACTTTGCCCCTATATTTCTTTTGGGCAGGAGACTTTCTGGGTTAAGAATTTGGAGATGAGTGAGTAGCCCCATCCCCCCCACCCGGGGGCCTTGCCTAGCCTCTAGATATAGTCACTACAGGTTCTCCCTTCTCTTTGTTGGGCATATCAGCTAATCTCATCCCTTTTGGGTCCTGGAAGCCTCTTGCTTTCCTGGCATCAGGAAATTGCTGGTGGCTACCCCAGTTCCCCATCTGCCACACTTCTGTTCAAATTCCCGATCCTCTGTATATCATTCCCATCTTCTCTCCTAGCTGATTCTGCCCCTCTTTCCCTCTCCCACTCCTCTCTTCCTCCCGACTCCCTCCCATCCTCTACCTCCCACGAGTATTTTGTTCCCCCTTCTAAGAAGGACTGAAGCATCCACATTTTTGTCTTCCTTCTTCTTGTACTTCATATGGTCCTAGAATTGTATCTTGGGTATTCTGAGTTTTGGGGCCAATATCCTCTTATCAGTGAGTGCATACCATGTGTGTTCTTTTGTGAATGGGTTACCTCACTCAAGATATTTTCAAGTTCCATCTATTTCTATTTGCCTAAGAATTTCATGAATTCATTGTTTTTAATAGCTGAGTAGTACTTTATTGTGTAAATGTACCACATTTTCTATAGCCATTCCTATGTTGAAAGACATCTGGGTTCTTTCCAGCTTCTGACTATTATAAATAAGGCTGCTATGAACATAGTAGAGCATGTGTCCTTCTTATAAGTTGGAGAATCATTTGGGTATATGCCCAGTAGTGGTATAGCTGGGTCCTCATGTAATACTATGTCCAGTTTTTTGAGGAACCATCAGTCTCATTTCCAGAGTAGTTGTACCAGCTTGCAATCCCAACAGCAATGGAGAAGTGTTCCTCTTTCTCGACATCCTTGCCAGCATTTGCTGTCACCTGAGTTTTTGATCTTAGTCATTCTCACTGGTGTGAGTTTAAGTTGCATTTCCCTGAAGATAAGGATGTTGAACATTTCTCTAGGTGCTTCTCGGACATTTGATATTCCTCAGTTGAGAGAAACTTCACAGTATTGATACAGTGACAGAAGGGAGATCAATGGAATATTGCCAAAAGCAATCTACAGATTCAATGCAATCTCCATCAAAATTCCAACTCAATTCTTCATAGAGTTAGAAAGACCAATACTCAAATTAGTTTGGAATAACAAAAAAACCCAGGATAGCACAAACTATTCTCAAGAAAAGAACTTCTGGGGTAATCACCATCCCTGACCTCAAGCTGTACTACAGAGCAATAGTGATAAAAACTGCATGGTATTGGTACAGCGACAGGCAGGTACTCCAATGGAATAGAATTGAAGACCCAGAAATGAACCCACACACCTATGGTCACTTGATCTTTGACAAAGGAGCTTTTTTTCCAGTGGAAAAAGACAGCATTTTCAGCAAATGGTGCTGGTTCAACTGGAGGTCAACATATAGAAGAATGCAAATTGATCCATTCCTATCTCCCTGTATAAAGCTCAAGTCCAAGTGGATCAAGGACCTCCACATAAAACCAGATACACTGAATCTAATAGAAGAGAAAGTGGGGAAAAGTCTCGAACACATGAACACAGGGGAAAAGTTCCTGAACAGAACATCAATGGCTTATGCTCTAAAATCAAGAATCGACAAATGGGACCTCATGAAATTGCAAAGCTTCTGTAAGGCAAAGGACACTATCAGTAGGACAAAACAGATCTTTTGGGGAAAGATCTTTACCAACCCTACATCCGTTAGAGGGCTAATATCCAATGTATACAAAGAACTCAAGAAGTTAGAGTCCAGAGAACCAAATAACTCTATCAAACAATGGGGAACAGAGCTAAACAGAGAATTCTCAACTGAGGAAACTCAATTGGCTGAGAAGCACATAAAGAAATGTTCAACAAAGACCAAAGTGTGGATGCTTCAGAGCTTCTTAGAAGGGTGAACAAAATACTCACAGGAGGAAATATGGAGACAAGGTGTGGAGCAGAGACCGAAGGAAAGGCCATCCAAAGACTACCCCACCTGGGGGATTCATCCCATATACAGCCACCAAACTGGGACGCTATTGAGGATGCTGGGAAGTTCTTGCTGATAAGAGCCTGATACAGCTGTCTCCTGAGAGGCTCTGCCAGAGCCTGACAAGTACAGAGGCAGATGCTCACAGCTAACCATCGGACTGAGCACAGGGTTCCCGAAGGAGAAGATGGAGAAGGGACTGAAGGAGCTGAGGGGGTTTGCAGCCCCATAGGGGGAGCAACGATGTCAACTGGCCTGACCCCTCTGAGCTCTTGGGGACTAGACCACCAACCACAGAATACACATGGAAGGACCCAAGGCTCCGGCCGCATAAGTGGCAGAGGACGGCTTTACTGGACATCAGTGGGAGGAGTGGCCCTTGGGCCTGAGGGGTTTCAATGTCCCAGTGCAGGGGAATGCCAGGGCGGGAACACAGGAGTAAGTGGGTGGGTGGGGGAGCACCCTCATAGAGGCATGGGGAGCAGGGATGGGATAAAGGGTTTCTGAAGGGGAGACCTGGAAAGGGGATAACATTTGAAATATAAATAAAGAAAATATCCAATAAAAAAAAACATTGGGGTACAGAGCTAAACAAAATATTCTCTGCTGAGGACTATCTTCTTTGAACGTATGTTATCGTAGAAAGCGTCATAGTTGCTTTTTTGTTGTTAATGTTTACAGCATTGAGTGTTTAAAATTAACTATAGGGAAGGTACCTCATTGATGAATACTAAGATTGGGTTAACATGAACATTTTGGGGATTTCAGCTTTTCATGTTCTATGACCAATAATGCTTTTCACAAAGAAACAGGCGTAGAAAAAGCATGGGTCACGCTATTCAGACGCCAGGCACTGCACTTTTTTGGTTTTGTTTTTTCTTTTTCTTTTTCTTTTTCTTTTCTTTCTTTCTTTTTTTTTTTTTTTTTTTTTGGTAAAATTTCTACATATATATTTTTTATTTTATTTTTATTTTTTGATACTTTATTTACATTTCCAATGTTTCCCCCTTTCTAGGTCTCCTCTTTGGAAACCCCCTATCCCCTCCCCTTCCCCCACCTCTATGAGGGAATTCCACCTCTCACTCACCTGCCCACCCACTCCCATATTCCCACCTTGACATTCCCCTTTACTGGGGCCTCTCCTCCCCCTGATGGCCAACAAGGCCCTCCTCTGCCACATATGTGGTCTGAAAAATAGGTCTCTCCCTGTTTATTCTTTGGTTGGTGGTCCAGCCTCCAGGAGGACCGGTGGGGGGGGGGAAGGTCAGGCAAGTTGACACTGTTGCTCCCTCCATGGGGCTGCAAACTCCCTCAGGTCCTTCAGTCCCTTCTCCAAATCCTCCATCTGGGACCTCACTCTCAGTCCAGCGGTTACTGTAAAGTGAAACCTGAGGACCCAGCTATACCACTCCTGGGCATATACCCAGAAGATGCTCCAACATGTAATCAGCACACATGCTCCACTATGTTCATAACAGCCATATTTATAATAGCCAGAAGCTGGAAACAACCCAGATGTCCCTCAACAGAGGAATGGATACAGAAAATGTGGTACATTTATACAATGGAGTACTACTCAGCTATTAAAAACAATGGCTTCATGAAATTTGCAGGCAAATGGATGGAACTTGAAAATATCATCCTGAGTGAGGTAACTCAGTCACAAAAGAAGGAACATGGTATGTTGGAAACATGGTATGTTCTTCACTGATAAGTGGAGATTAGCCCAAAAGTCCGGAATACCCAAGTTTCACTTTATAGGCACTGTACTTTTTTATACGTACTTATTAAGTTAATGATATTTTGTGTTCCAACCATAAGAACCAGACCCTACTGCTAGTCTACTCTTCAACTTATATGAGTCTTCAGTTTGTACACATTTAAGTGCATAGGTAGTATTAACTAATATTATGGAAATTGAAAACTACATGAACAACCAAATGTATAATTATAAACTTAACCAACCAGTACAGATTGTGCAGCTTTCCAGTTGTGTTATCTCTTGACCACTCCTGGCTCTTATTAACTTCAACTCTGAGTGGGCTGTTGTCAGCAGAGTAAAGGCTCAACAAATAGTAATATATAACAAAAATAAACTCTGTATCACTTCAGAATAAGAAGACCACTTAGAATGCAGCACGTGTGGGGCTAGTCATTTGGACTATCCTATTGACCTGATGACCCGTCACATGACCACATAGTACTAACAATTAAATTCATTCTATATAGATCATAAAGTCATCCTGTTCATGACCCTCCAGAATTCTATAGAGAATTAAAATTGCAGGCATTGCCTGTGAAAATTCTCTGCTTATCAATTTTCAGGAGTAAGGCTCCTTTATAAGGTCTAATATCTAGTAGGATATTTTATGTGAATGTAGAGAAAGTTGAGGACTTTATGGTTTTTTGTCTGCTTTCTAATGGTTTTCTTCTTTTCACATGTGTACATGTGTATATGCATTGTATGCACATGCCTGTTTATGTATGTTTGCATGTAAGTTGGTGCATTTATGAACAGGTCTGCACAAATATGTATGTGTTCAGGTGTGGAGGCCTAGTGCTTGTGTTGGTAATCTTTGTGTATCACTCTTCCACTCTATTCGTATCAGGGTCTATCAATCAAACTCAGAACTTGCCAATATGGACAGTTTGCTCCAGGGATTTCCTATCTTTGCCTTAGAGGTTGGAATTCCAAGCAAACCATGTTGGTGGGTTGTGAGAATCTGAACTATGGTCCTCTTTCTTGCATGACAAGAACTTTAACTGATGAGAAATCTCTTCAGACCAGAGAAAGTTGTGTGTTTGTGTGTGTGTGTGTGTGTGTGTGTGTGTGTGTGTGTGTGTGTGTGTGTTTACTCTGAGAGACTAGGAGTCAGTCATGTCTCTTACAGGCAGAGAGATTAGGAAAGGGACTGCAGATAATTAAAATGGCAAAGTTCTGTCCTTTTCACCCTCCTGACCTAAGACAAAGGCTTAATGGGTTTCTTCCTATTGCCAGAAGTGCCCTCTTTTGACTGACCTGCCAAGGCTGGTCAGATATGTTCAAGGCCTCTCCTGAGCATGTCTACCTGAAACTGTGCTATCAGCTTCCCTTTCTTTGTTTACATGGACCAATCCAAAATTAGGGGAAGAGGCCCCATTACAAGCCACCACAATCATCAAAACTCTTCAGCTCTCCTGTGGAAAAATGGATTTGAGTTCTAAGCCCCTCTCTGCTCTGCTCTATATGTCTTGTGGTGTGCATGTGTATGCGTGTGTGTGTGTGTGTGTGTGTGTGTGTGTGTGTGTGTACATGTGCACACACATATGTGTTCATTCGTTATAAAGTTTTTTAACATTGCTGTATGCTGTGTGAGATTTTTCTGCCTTTTCATTTTTTAATTGGCAGAAAAATAAACAATATCCCTAGATGATAACATTTTCATATGAATTTCAAGCAGGCCCTCAAAAGATTTTAAAGTTCTTCTCTTTTGTTCAGATGTAAATTCTGCCACTATTGTTTTATAGAATTCCCCCAAAGAATAAACATTTCTCTTGAAATTGTCAAATTACACTAGTAATAATGGTTTACATAGTGAGAACAAAGACATAGACGGAAACATTGATGAAATAACATGTTTGCTGGTTAATACTGAATGGTAATGTGGGATTTGCCTGGAATAAAAATGGCAACCTAAATATGGTTCTAAAAGACTATACTCTGTCACCCGCCCAGACTTCTCCACCATCCAGTGAAGATTTAATGCAATATATGGCAATTCAACAGTGTTATAAACATGGAAGGCTGTAAATGTAGTTTTGATTCATTTACACTGCAGGCAGGATGTACACCTGCTCAAAATATCCTATGATATCCTTTTGTATCTTCTTCCATTTTCAAGAGAGTGAATGCACTTTCTAATCAGCCATTCCACCGACCAGCAAAGCTTCCTATCCTTCTGATGTTTGTTGGCTTGTCTACTACTCCTACCCATGAAGCTTCAGTCTCTGTACAGCTCCTGTGCCCTGGCATAGTAACTAGTATTTTATTTTAATCAAAATATTCTTTAACATGACATAAATGGTTTATTGTAACTTATAAAAATAAAGTACAGAAAGACAAGAAAGAGACAATAAGTTGTTTACAAAGAAGTCTAAGCATGTCCTAAGCAGGTGTTTTTATTAAAGATTTACAACAACTGATTCTTTTTTATTATAATTTCCTGTTTTATTAAAATGTAATTGGCAGAATCCTGTGAGTTGACTGTGTATAAGGCATTTGACATACATGGTTTTTGTGAACCAAATGAGACAACACATTTTTGCCTAATTACTAGTTATTAGTTAACCTAGTTATTCTTTTAAATAACTTTTCTTTCAATAAGTGAGCCTTTTAAACTTTGTTTTGTGATAAAAGCATTAGAGGAGTTTCTTCTAGAGTGCAACTCATCCTGACAGACCCAAAAGGAAATGCATGGTGTGTACTCACAGAAAAGTGGGTATTAGCCAAAAAGTACAGAATACCCAGGATACAATCCACAGAACTCAAGAAGGCTAACAAGCCGAAGGGCTAGAGTGAGGACGCATGTTATTTCTGAAAGCGTCATTTCCCATTGCTTTATGGAACTCTACATATTTCAAGTAAAAGCTATTCTTTTAAAAATATCTCTACAAAATTAAAAATCATAAGAAGAAAAGACGTAATGAAGGAAAATCATTAAAGTATATGAGGTGGAGTTATTCTGTTGTGAGAGAGAAAAGGATGGTTGTTATTCCTAAAGCCGGTGTTAGTTTACTCAAGGAAGCTCCTGGAACATGTTTACACCGTGCCTAGTTTTAGTCATACAGGCAGGGGATAATGGAAACTTAAAAAAATCAGAACTTGTTTCTTTCTATCAAGGAGCTCAGAAAATTCAAACAAGATTAATGTATAGAATGTCTGCGTGAGATGGAAAAATATGAATAAGTAAAAAAAATCAGAAAAGTTCTATTCCAAAGTGAGAGGAAGAGGAAACCCCTGAGAAGTCACAAAGGCTGTAACCGGACACTTGGAGTGCAAAGAAGATGGGCACACAGAAAAGAAGCCAAGTTTTAGCCACATGGCTCCCTACTAGGAGAAATAAACTGTTTTCCACAAAAAGTAACTGAGATGGCCATGGTGAAAAGAGGCTGGCAACCCTACCCTCAACACACGCACACATGGCACACATGACATGCACACCTCACAAGGTACAAAAGCAATTGTAGCTTTGATGAGACAGTGTTACGCTTTGTTGTTCACCACCATGTTACATGAGGTACCAAAAGACAAATAGTATTGTAAAGGAGAATGTATTTTTTGAAGCTGAGCAATACCGGGGGCCTGAAAACAACTATAGGACAGGGAGCCTGAATTTGTTCGTCCATGGCCCCATGGCAGGAGGTAGCCCTGGAAGGGTTTTTGCACAGTTGGGCAAGGGATAGGTAAAGACAAGCAAAACACAAGCAGCAGGTAGCTCAGCTCCAGCATGGAGTGTTGGGGTATAAGAAGAAGGGCAGCCTGCCCTCTTTTGCTAGGGATGGAACTCAAGTGAGAATAGCACTTGTGTCTGCTTACACTGAGCCTGAGGTCACCAGGCTGATAACGTCAGGACTGTTCTTTGTTAAAGGTTCAGCAGTCCACTTGCCATCCATAGCTGCAGCGTCTAGCAGAATGATTTCTATCCTTAAGGCCTTGACAGTATAAAACAGGTCCTCTATCCATACAGTTCTCTGTGCTGTGGTTGTATCTTAAAAGTTTGTTTAAATTTTATTTTTATTTTAAAGTGTGTGCATGTGGGGTGTGTGTGTGTGTGTGTGTGTGTGTGTGTGTGTGTGTGTGTGTTCAAATGTCTGAGAAGGCCAGAAGAGAATGGTGATCCCCTACAACTCAAGTTACACATAGTTGTGAACTGAATTCAGGTCCTCTGCAAACACAAACACTCTGTGAGCTTTTAGTAACTGAGATCTCTCAGTATACTTGGGAGACACCCCAGTTAGAACAATAATCTTCCCAGGTGACGAAAAACTGGGATTCTTAGGAGGATGAAGAATCTGCCTTGCTTACGGAATTTGAAGCTAACTGTGGATCAATAAATCAAACAAAAGTAAAGTGGAAAGCATCATCAATAGATTTTTCCAAGCACATGAAGGAATATGCAAGATGGAGGACAAGGGTAAAAACACAACACATAAACATCAATAAGGGAAAAAAGACATGCCCATTTGTTCGTCTATGAGGCCTGGAACACTGCCAAGAGAACAAATTTAGAAATTTATGGGCTAGAAGAAGGAGCTGAGGTAACTAATGGCCCAAAGAATTTGTTTAATGAGACATACAACCCCAAATTTTCCAAATCTGGAAAGAAATGAAAATACAAATGCAGTAGCCATTTATATCCCTAAATAGGCATGAGCAAAGAAACCGCTCCATGGCATACTATAGTCAAAATATCAAAAATAGAAGCAAATAAAAAATGTTAAATGCTAGAATGGGGAAAAGAAAATTGCACTAGAACAACATCTGCAACCCCCAAAAGAGCAAAGTATGGACTGATACATTTCAAGCCTTAAAACTAAATAATTGTCATCTAAGATTGGTATCTCAGGCAAATCTATCCTCTAAAATGAGCTAACGGTACCTACTCGCATGTCTCTTATTAAATACAAATTGAAAACCAACTCCTGACATACATCACAAAGATTATCTACCATGACCAAGTTGGCTTCATCCTGAAGATGCTGAGATGGTTCAGTAAACACAAGTGAAGAAGTGTAGTAAACCACATAAATGGACTTAAAGACAAAAATCATACACTTATTAAATAGATGAAGAGAACTTCTTTGACAAAATATAACATACCTTCAGGATAAAGGTATGTCCTAGAGAGAATAGGAACAGAAGAAACATATCAACATATTAAAAGCTATATACCAGAAGCCCTCAGCTAACATCATTCTAATGGAGAAGCACTTAAAGCAATCCCATTCAAATCAGGAATGAGAAAGGGCTGTCCACTATCCCAGCTCCTTTTCAATACTGTGTTCAGATCACTAATTACAGCAATAAGGCAAGAGAAGGAAATTAAAGGGACACAAATAGGAAAAGAGTAAATAAAACATTTTCTATTTGCAGATGACATATTATACATAAATGACCCCTAAATTTCTAGAAACAAATCTTTCAGAAACAATCAACATTTTCTACAATGTGGCAGGATACAGAATCACCTTGAATAAAACCAGATGTCTGTTTATATACCACCACCAAACACACACACACACACACACACAAATAGATGAAGTATATGTCTTCATTCAAAGAAACTAAAATAACTAAGAATAAGTCTAACCAAGGAGCTGTAACACCTCTACAGCAAAAACTTTAAGTCTCTGAAGAAAAAGATTGAAAAAGACTCTAGGAAATGGAGAAACATCCATCCCATGTTCATAGATTGGTACAATTAATATTGTGAAATGGCTATTCTTTCAAAAGGCAGTTAAAAATTCAATGCAATCCAATCAAACCCCCATCTTATTCTTCACATAAATAGAAAAACACTAACCTAAAATTCATATGAAACCAACAAGACTCTAGATAGTCAAAAAAAAGTCTTGAGAATAAAAGGTGATGCTGGAGAGATTACCACCCTAGACCTTGAAGTGCTTTACAGAGCCATAGTAATAAAGATAATATGATACTGGCACAGAAACAGACATGTAGACCAGTAGACCATAATCCAAGTTCCAAACGTGAGAATGTGTGATTCTAGACATCTAACATTCAACCAAGATGCCAAATAATATACTGGAGAAAATAAATGGCATCTTCAAAAAGTGATGTGGGGAAAACTGAATGTTCATACATCGAAGAATGAAATTAGTGGACACTTACTCTAAATCCTCTTATATCAAAGAATGACTGTCACAGGGAAATTTGCAGGAACATGGCAGTTCATTTTTACTATTTCCTGCAACAAATGACCTAACTTTTTTTAAATGAAAGGGATATGTAGAGATTTGGATATTAAGTCTATAAACTGAAAGAACAGAAGAACAGCAAAATGTGATAGAAAGGGAGAAGGACAGGGAGAGGGAGGGGGAGGGGAGGGGGAGGGGGTTGGAAGGGAGAGAGAAAACAGACAGAGACAGAAAGACAGAGAGAGAGACTCAACCGAACTATATAGGTTAGTTGGATGGATTAAGAAACAAAGTAACCCTTTTTGATGTCTAAAATAAATTCATCAATATAAGCAAGTTGGACCAGGCAGAAAGTAGAGGTCACTATTCTAAAACCAAAAACAAAAAGAAAAACAACAATAAAACAATAAAAAACCCAAAAATTAACCTGAAGCTGTAAAGGACACTATTCTAATCAAGCTAATAATAAGCTAAGAAGGATTCCAATCTAAAACAAGTATGTACCAGTTTCAATCATACTCAATTTTACAAAGAGAGTACTGATAAACTCTAAGATGGAGGTTAAGCACAACTCACAGATTGGTGATTTCAATACTCCACACCCCACTTTCCCCCAATGGACAGATCATCTGCACAAAAAGTAGAGAAACACCCGAATGAAATGACAGTATACACCAAAGGCCTGAACAGATATCTCCAAAATATTCTGCTCAAATACCAAGGAATTCTACTCAGTAATTCATGGGATATAAGATAAATCTCAACAAATACAGAAAAAATGAAATGTCCTTGTACATCTTATCTAACTGCAATGCTGTATGTGGTTGTTTGAAAGAGAATGACCCCAATAGGCTCATAGATTTAAATGCTTGCTCACCAGGGAATATCACTATTTAAAGGATTAGAAGGGGTAGACTTACTAGAAGAAGTTTGTCACTGGTGGAGGCTTTGAGGTTTCAAAAACTCAAGCCAGACCCAGTGGCTCTCTTCCTGCTGCTACAGATCTGGATGTAGAACTCTCAGCTCCTTCTCCAGCACCATGTCTGCCTATATGCCGCCATGCTCCCTGCCATGCTGATAATGGACTAAACCTCTGAAACTGTAAGCTGGCCCAACCAAATGCTTTCTTTTTATGTGTTGCCGATGTTATGGTGTCTCTTCACAGCAATTCAACACTGACTAAGACAGAAGTTGGTACCAGATTCCTTGCTGTGATAAGCTTCACTATGCTGGTCAGAATGTGGACTTTGGGACTTTGGATTAGGAAAGCAATTGACTGTTTTAAGCAGGGCTTAATGGCCGACATTAGTAGGAGACATGGAAGACAGTACTGAAGGAACTTTGAAATGCAGAGAGGAGAAGACTATTAGGAAGTGGCCTAGAGACCAGTCTTGTGATATTTTAGCAAAGAATGTGGCCGCTTTCAGCCCATGTCTGAAAAATCTGCCTGGGGCTAAATTGAAGAGCTTTGGATTAATGATGTTGGTAGAGGTCTGCCAAGTATTGCCTCTGTCATGTGGTTATTAGTGGTCACTCTTATGTAGATCTGTAATGAATAGGAGCAAGCTAAACAGGGAAAGGTACAAAATGCACAGTTTGAGGAGAAAAGGAGCACTGGGAAGTGTAATAGAGCTAAATCCTACGCTCACAGAGATAAAGAGTTTCAAGAAAATCTGATGCTAAATGGAATGAAGGGAGTGGTGCCCTCAGGGCAAGACCCCAACCAGCTAAGCTTCCAACTTGTAAAAATTAAAGAAAAGCTTAAGCAGTTAAGAAACCATCTAAAACAGAGCACTGATGGAGATGCAATTGAACAATGGGGCCATGTTCAAGCCTCAGCAAACAGAAAACACGGTTCTTCTGCCACATGGTTCTGGCTTTAGAGTCAAAGATACAAGAAAGGAGTTGTAGACTCTCCCTCCATGACTAAGGAAAGCTAGAGAGATTTTAAATGGACCTAACATACGGAGACATAATATCTCACCCAGATGCCTGGGGTAGGACCTCTCTTTATGTTGTTAGTTAGTTAGGTAATATAGACCCCTAAACAATATAGCCATAGGTATTGTTCATTTTTTACCTTCAAAAACTTTATAGTAACACCCTATTGCTGAAAATACCATATACTTGGATCATAGGGCATGGAGAAATCAAGCTGGCACTGGCCTAGAAGCTTCATGCCTACTGGCTAGCTTTCACAGTGCTTTGGTATTATACTTGATATTGGAAGAGAAAATAATCCACATTCTTACCCAGCTGTAAACCCTGAAAGCTATAATAATGGCCAGCTTGCAAAGATACTCCATTGGTACAATAGTGGCATGGATATTTGAAAGAAAACAACCAATTTATGATTAGATTTAAGGCCAACTCCATTACACAGAGCTCATGCCCAGTACTCTTAGCTAGACCAAAAGTCTAAGGAGAATAGACCAAGACACTATTGGAGAGTTTACTACTGTTATTCAGCTACAAGTACATAGAATTAAACTGCACCCTAAATATATATCTTTATACTCATAGACAAGTATAGCTCTTGACTGTCATCAGAGAAATATCTGTTTGCAGCAGATCATAATTAATACAGACACAGTTTGTCAAAGTACAGAGAATAAGAGATTAGCAGAGTCATCAGCAGTAAATGGACATCTCTATCACTCCTCCCACCAAAACCTGAGAACTACCACAGAAGATGGGGTAAAAAGAGGCAATAGAAGACTTTCATAAAATGGGGTGTTCTGGTTCTAAAAGGATATTGTTCAAAATAACCCACAGAGATTGTGATTGTAGACACAAAACTTTTATGACATCAAGCCAACTAAAATTTTTACATGGGGTAGGGACGAACCCACAAAGTCCCATTTCTAGCTGAGGAGATATTGGATATTGATGACTACTAGGGAAAGAAAATTTAGGTTTTTATAGATGAAGACCTTGAAAGGCTATTATATTCCTGTGGATTGTCTTATGTCATGAACATGGTAATAACCCTGATTAGATTCAGTGGGTTTAATAGAGTATATGAAGTTATGATGGATATGTAGCAAAAAGAAATATGGGTGCAGGAGGGAGGGAGTTAATGTTAGATTTCATCAGACTATTCATGCATGAAATTCTAAAGAAATAACAGAACACCAGGGGCTTATGCTCTAAGATCAAGAATAGACAAATGGGACCTCATGAAACTGCAAAGCTTCTGTAAGGCAAAGGACACTGTCAATAGGACAAAACGGCAACCAACAGATT
>CM052714.1:69211346-69225490 GCA_028551405.1 Uromys caudimaculatus
GCATCAAAAAATGGGGAACAGAGCTAAACAGAGAATTCTCAACTGAGGAAATTCACAGGGCTGAGAAGCACCTAAAGAAATGCTCACCAGAATCTTTTTGGTGCATTTCTCTCTCTGGAGTCCCGACAAATGCAGCGCAACTATGCAATGTAAGGCAAACTAATACATGTGTTTTGTTAGCAAAGAATCCTTCACCACGTGTCCCTTCACATGCTTACATTAGTAGAACATGGCCTCTTCTCCATCTGCTTCAGTAAACAACCTCTCTCTGAGTCGCCCTCAGCCTTTCACACCTGTGTACACTTTAACAAACCATTCCTTCACGTGTTTGCTCCAGCAAAACCCCATCCAACCGATTTTCCAAAGAACCCTTCAGTTTCTACTTCTGAGACCTTCAGGCAGGGGAAGAAGCAGAGATGGGGAAGAGCAGGGCTCCCTCAGGGATGGAAAGACAGTCATTCTGGAATAAAGGTGCAGACAGAGGAGAAGAGGTGAGGACATTCACAGTCAACAGCAAGAAGTGGAAATTTTACACCAAATGTGTAAGATAGCTATCGAAGAGTTTCTTATGGAAAAGTGATGTAATCAACACCCTACCCCACCCCCACACAAATACAAACACATACTCCTTTATTTTAGAAAGAAAGAAAGAAAAACCCTCAAAGTACAATTTTTCCCTCAGAAGCATCTGAGACTAAATACAATGCAGTGTCCTATATAAGTTACTTCTTCTATGTAACAAATTACCGCTATCTTAACATCACATTATCTCAAAGATTCTGTGTGCCTGAGTCTGGTTGGGTTGGAACTGGATTTTATCTTAGCATCTCTCACAAGACTATGGACAAGGTGTTGGCTGGGGCTGTGACCTTGTCTGGATGCTCCACTGTAGGAGGATTTTCTCCCAAGCTCTCTCCACTGGCTGTGGGTAGAATTTAGGTACCTACAGGCTACTGAACCAAGCAAGGCCTTCAGTTCTTTGCTAGGGATTCAGTTTGCCTCAGGAATCTAAGTGGTAAGTCACTCTTAGTTCCCTGCTTTGTAGTCCTCTCCATCGAATGGCTTGAAACATGGCAGCTAGCTTGTGGCAAGTGACTGAACATGAGTAGGTGGAAGAGCCCAAGATATAAGCCATGGTCACTTTGCAGCTCTGTCACCATCCACTCTGGATAGCCTTACCTTCTTCAGACTTTGAAAGTCACACTGAGTGATCATCATCTCTTCCTCTATTTGTGCAGATGTCCGTCTTGTTTAATATAATCTGGTGTGGGTTTGGATCCTCCAGTTCCAGGTCCTTATGGGCAATTCCTTACCACACCAAAATGTGTAGTAGCCCGGGAGTCATTAGTGCTCTTGAATATCAAGATTCAGTTCATGGAATGAGCTGGGAAGAAGTCCAACTGTGGCAGATGAAATGGTCAAAGAGATTCGAGATACAGAAGAGGCTGTGAGATGAGTCTTTCTGAGAGGTCTTCTCAGAGATTGTGCTGCATCTAGAAGAGCATTAGGCCAAGAATCGGTCATTCAGAGCATGTGAGAGTAGGGATTTCAGAGGAAGACACTGATAAGGCAAAGATATCATTAAGGGTAATGGAGCTGTGTCACAAGGTCAGAGAAGGATTGTGCTTTGATGCCTTTGATGTTGAAGACAGCCAGAAAAGGAAAACATTATGGCTAAACAGATATATTTGTAGTGGAGTAAATCAGGCACCTAGAAAACATTTCCTGATTTTTTTCTCCTCTTCTATCATCAGGGTATCAGGGTTTTTGTTTGTTTGTTTTTTTTGTTTTTTATTTTTCTGACTGATCTTCTACTATATACTATATACTCAATAACAAATACTACTTCAGGGAAGAAATGGAGGACAGTGTCTTTGCTAAAACACAAATAACAGAACATAAGAAGGTGACATAATAGGACTTCTTATAAGGCAGGCATAGGAACTATGAAGGGGAGAGAGGGCTGAGAAGAAAGTTCAAAAAAAATCAGCTACATGAATCCTCTTAAGGTCTAACCTGTATCAGTGAATTAAATGGCTTTGGATCCTGAGGGTCGCACTCGTGCACTGCACCTGCCCAAGAGCTCTCTGGATTTGTGAAACACACACACACACACACACACACACACACACACACACACACACACACACACACCAACTAATTTTGATATGCCTTGACTAGCTCAATGGCTCGGCATTTCTAATCCTCCCCACGGCTAGCATACATTCTACCCTCCAACTTTCCTGAGTCAACTTGCAAAATCAACATTTCATCTCTGCTACCACAGATCCAATGGGGCCACTTTCCTGGATTCTTACATGCCTGCAGGCCTTTATGTTTTATATTTCTCCTTCCCCATCATGGCAATTCTCCTCTCCTCTCCTCCCCTCCCCTCCCCTCTCCTCCCTTCCCCTCTCCCTCTCCCCCCCCCAATGCAATCTTGCAATCTCAACATCCTGCCCTGTCTCCCTGCCCAGCCAATGGCTGTACTGCAAGTCTTTATTATCAATCAAAGCCAGCTGGGGGCAGGGACCCTCAGGTATGGAAGTGTGTCTTTCTGGGAACCAAAATAAAACAAAGCATTAGAACCAATTCCCAGCACTAACCTGTGACCATGTTGTATTGGATGTTCCCAATAGATCAATATAAAGAGATGCTAGATAGCTAGCGCTGACTTTCCTGAAGGATATCTTGTGGTATCAGAACGCCTCCCAAATTAGCCTGACATTGGACTTGGCATCACACCCAACGAAGAGAAGAATCAGAGAGAACCAAAGTTGGGATGCGCAAGAACTGTCTCATAGAGCCTATCCTCCGGTACCAGCCCACTCTCACAGGCGTGAGATGCTTCTAGATCTCTGCAGGATGAAAGTGCTGAGAGGAACAGAGCTTATTCAAAGTCTGAGGTTGGAGTGAGGAGTCCGTGATGTGACAAAAGACCAGAGCACCTTCTGCAGACATTGTAAAGCAGTCAGGGAGTGACCAGAACAAATCATATGCTACATGGACCTGAAGGGTCAAAAGCTAATAAGTGGACCAGACAGTTGTCCATGAGTTTCCCCTGTGTCTGGATTCCACATAAGGAGAAGAGGAACAGGGCATCGAAAAGAAATCACCTGCGATGGCTAAACACTTGTTTCAAAGAGAATATTTGCCAACAACTTCCTTTAAATAGAAAGAAATCAAGCTAAAGGCCTTTACATTACATTTTGCTATGTAAATGACCATATGACATAAAGAGGGTTTGATTAGCAAAAATTTAAAAATTATCATTTCCTAAACATTGACCATAGTATACATTTTGACACCAATACATGTTTATTGGCATGAAGATAAGGGAGCTTGCATAAAATGCCTTCCAGTCATTCACAAAGTATGAGTGAGTTCCAGGTGACCGAAGGCTTAAGGAGGAAGAGTGAGCATCCAAGAAGAAGGTACACAGTTTTTAATGTCAAGGGGATAAAATGCATATTAGTATCTTAAACTCTCAGGGAAATCCTGTATTTTTTTAAATTTATAAACAGGCTGGGACAGATTCAGGCTTGGTAGATCCCAAGGTTTGTACAATTTAAGGTCTGTCTTTAAGAAAAGGAACAAAACGTCATGAATGTAAAATTATGAACAGATGACAGGAAGAGACGTATGAAGGTCAGGAGCCCTGAAGGTTTAGCTTCATCAGCTCAGGACTATA
This sequence comes from Uromys caudimaculatus, assembly GCA_028551405.1. NCBI lineage: Eukaryota > Metazoa > Chordata > Mammalia > Rodentia > Muridae > Uromys > Uromys caudimaculatus. Next base: position 69,215,038 of record CM052714.1, read on the forward strand.
CTTGAGTCAGGCTACACACTCAAGGACTGCATTTGCTCATGGCTAGACCTTTTCTTCTCCACATCCGCTACTACCTCCTTGACTGACATCTTGCTGAGATGCGCTGTCGTCACAGGGTTCAGTGACTTCTAACTAGTCTCCACTCTATCTCTCCTTTCATCATGACTACTTCATCCGTGGCAGATCACTGCTTTCCTTCACTGCCAGCCACATCATCAGACTACATCTCTCTACAGCTAAGCGTCTAGCTGGGCTAATGGTGTCTTCCAAACTTAGACCACGATAAAAAACAAAACAAAACAAAACAAAAAAACAAACAAACAAAAAAAAAACCCAACCATTTATGCTCATTTCAGTTTTTTTATCTTTTAAAAATTATTATTATTTTTACTTATTCACTTTACATCCCACTCACTGCCTCCCTCCTGATCACTCCCTCCCACAATCCTCCTCCTTCCCCTTCTCCTCTGTGAGAATGGGGGCTCCCTGGGGGTTCCCCTACCCATCCTGGCACATCAAGTCTCTGTGAGCCTTGGTGCTTCCTCTCTCACTGAGACCAGACAAAGCAGCCCAGCTAGGAGTACATATCCCACATATAGGCAACAACTTTGGGGATAGCCCCCATTCCAGTTGTTCAGGACTCACATGGAGACCACACTGCACATCTGCCACACATGTGCAGGGAGGCCTACGTCCAGCCCGGGTATGTTCTTTGGTTGGTGGTTCGGTCTCTGAGAGCCTCAAGATCCAGGTTAGTTGACTCTGTTGGTCTTCCTGTGGAGTTTCTATCCCTTTCGGGTCCTGCAATGCTTCCTCCTCTTCTTAATCTTAGATGTGCAGTACAAATCTTTATGTTCTGATGTGATACCTATGCACATTATTTCAAAGATTTCACAAAGTGAATGTTAATTTTTTATTGGATATTTTCTTTATTTTCATTTCAAATGTTATCCCCTTTCCCAGTCCCCCCCCACATGCCTATCCCACACCCCTCCCCCTGCCTCTATGAGGGTGCTCACCCACCCACCCACCCACTCCCAGCTCACTGCCCTGGCATTTCCCTACACTGGGGCATTGAGTCTTCACAGGACCAAGGGCCTCTCCTCCTATTGATGCCAGACAAGGCCATCCTCTGCTTCATAAGCTGCTGGAGTCATGGGTCCTTCCATGTGTACTCTTTGGTTGGTGGCTTAGTCCCTGGGAGCTCTGGGGGGTCTGGTTGGTTGATATTGTTGTTCTTCCTATGGGGTTGCAAACCTCTTCAGGTCCTTCAGTCCTTTCCCTAACTCCTTCATTGGGGTTCCTGTGCTCAATCCAATGGTTGGCTGCAAGCATCCACATCTGTATTTGTCAGGCTCTGGCAGAGCCTTTGAGAAGACAGCTATATCGGGCTCCTGTCAGCAAGCACTTCTTGGCATCTGCAATAGTGTTTGGGTTTGGTGTCTGTATATGGAATGGATTTCCAGGTGGGGCAGTCTCTGGGTGGCTTTTCCTTCAGTTTCTGCTCCACGCTTTGTCCCTATATTTCCTTTAAATAGGAGCAATTCTGGGTTAAAAATTTGGAGATGAGTGGGTGGCCCCATCTCCCAACCGGGGGCCTTGCCTAACCTGTGGATATGGTCTCTACAGGTTCTTCCTCCCCTTTGTTGGGTATTTCAGCTAATCTCATCCCCACTGGGTCCTGGGAGCCTCTTGCTTTCTTGGAATCTGGGACTTGCTGGTGGCTATCCCCAGTTTTTCATCCCCCATTGCTACACACCTCTGTTCAATTTCCTGACCCTCTGTGTATCATCCCCATCTCTTCCCATACCTGCTCCTGCTCCCCTTTTCCCTTACCCCTCCTCTCTTCCTCCCAAGTCACTCCTACCCTCTACCTCCAGTGAGTACCTCCTTCTAAGAAGGACTGAAGCACCCACACTTTGGTCTTCCTTTTCTTGAGCTTCATATGGTCTGTGAGTTGTATCATTCGTATTCCGAGCGTTTTGACTAATATCCACTTATCAGTGAGTATATATCATGTGTGTCCTTTTGTGACGGTTACCTCACTCAGGATGATATTTTCTAGTTCCATCCATTTCCATGTGAATCTCATGAAGTCATTGTTTTTAATAGCTGAGTAGTATTCCATTGTGTAGATGTACCACATTTTCTGTATCCATTCCTCTGATGAGGGACATCTGGGTTCTTTCCAGCTCCTGGCTATTATAAATAAGGCTTCTATGAACATAGTGGAGCATGTGTCCTTGTTACATGTTGGAGCATCTTTTGGTATATGCCCAGGAGTGGTATAGCTGGGTCCTCAGTACCATGTCCAATTTTCTGAGGAACCACCAGACTGATTTCCAGAGTGGTTGTACCAGTTTGCAATCCCAGAACCCAAAACTGGGTTCTGACGATGCCAAGCCATCTGGTTATTTCTGGTGTTAACTGGTCTTGCTGTCTCTGACTGGCGCTTGTCCCTCCTGTGAGCTGGTGATCTTAGGTGTGTCAGCACTCCTGGGAGATCAGCTCTCTCCGGGCGGGATTAATTTTTTTTTTCTGTGCAAAGTTGATACATTCCATATATAAGAATAATTCTAATCAACTCACATGAGAACAATTGTTCTAGCAATCGGCAGGTCAAGAAGCACTGTTGTCAGTATGCACCCCCTCATGTGTTTTAAGTGATAGCAGTCTCTGCCTGGGACCTCCATCACCCGATCACTGTTCACCTCTGCCATCATTCCGGAAATTCTTTCCATCTCTCCCTTTTCAGCTAAAATTCTACCTTGAATATAAAACCATATATTCAATATAATATAATTGGATCCGCTCATGTTCGGGAATTTTATTTTTTTTTCGAGACAGGGTTTTTCTATATAGCCCTGGCTGTCCTGGAACTCACTCAGGCTGGCCTCAAACTCAGAAATTCGCCTGCCTCTGCCTCCCAAGTGCTGAGATTAAAGACGCGCACCACCACTGCCTGGCTTTTTTTTTTTTTTTTTTTTTTTTTTTGCTTTTGATTAAAAAATCCAGTTTATTGTACTTCACTGCAGTGTAGAGTCAAGTTTGCTTATGATAGGGTCATTTGCAGGAAGCTTTCACCTAATACATGGCAAATTTGGAACAAAGGAGGAAATAAGAGTGACTCACAAAGTTCTCATTAGCATTCAACGAGGTAATACATTAAACAAGAAGAATATAAGTAAAGTGTATTTTGCTTTGTTCTGAAAGTCCACATGAAAGGGAACTGGGGCACAAGACAAATCCCCCAGCAGCAACAACCAAGTTACTTTATCTCAGTTCAGCGCTTAGCTCAAAGGAAACACGCTCAGTAACTGATTATTATTATTATGCCCACTTAACAAAAGAGTGTTGAATCAAAGCTGGATGAATGGATTTGGCGGAGACGTAGATTATCTGCAATAGCCTTTGGGCCCAGGGAGAGCTCCATTCATCATTCTGCTATTAGTTTTCTAGTTAATCTGCTGTTTTATTTTTCTGTGTGAGTGGCTGTGACTCTATGATTAAAAATCACCAGATCAGGAAAATGAATTTAGAGTCCTTGGTAGTTTTAACGACCACATCAGATTAACTGCAAGACTGATTCAACTATGCACAAATTAGATATTAAGATAGATGAAAAGAATCCGATTGGACAAAAAAAAAAAAAAAAAAGATTTTGAGTTGAGACTGCATAGATCAAACTAATTTTCTGTCTTTGTGCAATTCAGTTCAATTCAACCCTTCGAATATATGGAGCAAGCACTGCAGGGGATGGTGAGAAAAATGTCTCTGTTGCTAAGGAGTTTATAATCAAATGTGAGTATCTTAGGATGGGTGAACGGAATATGCTGTCTGTACAAAAAAACTGAATAGAATTCACTGTAAATCTATTTCTAAGGTTTCATGAGTTCTGAGGGTCTGTAGAAGAATGGGCTGGGTTCCTGGCGAGGGTCTAATGGAGGAGAGAAAGGAGAAGAGACCTCTGGTTGGCCAGTGCAATTCTAGGTCTGAAATGATGACAGTGGAGTATTCTCTCTGCAGAGCAGTGAGAGGTTTATAGATTCCAGGAGATTCTGGGACTGATTATTAACAGGATGGTGGAGACACTTTATGAAAGAAGACTCTTCCATTAAATGCACAGAAGCACGTGGTGCTATGGACACTTTTGTTCCTTACAGATTCATGCAGACACTGATTCCCTGGTGCAAGAGCCAGGAGCTGTGGCTCTCAGGAGTGAACGAGACAAGTGAGCTCTATCCTCAAGAATGGGATGAAGCCTTCATAAAAGGGTTTCGTAGGCAAGTTCTCTCCCCTTTCCTTTCTGCAAACTTAAGGCGCAGTGTTCTTCCTGTTCAGAGGTTTCAGCATTCAACATGTCATCTTGGACAGAGACCTCACCCCTGACCAGGTTAGTACCTTGCTCTTGAATGTCATAGTCACCAAAACTATAAGAAATAAAATTCTAGTATATATTACCCCTGAGGTATTGTTTCAGGACCACACAATAGACTGAGGCAAAAATCATATCAAACTAATCTTTTTTGGAGGGGCTGTGAGTATTAAATTGGTACAAATGAGAAATGAAATATATATAAAGCAGCCATATTTCAGGAGAGCCTTAGGGACAAACAGAAGAAAAATGAGGTACATTTAAATTGATGAATTAAACAGTTGTATCCAAAGGCTACTGATTAATAGATAAATGTCCCCCTGAAGGACACTGCTTAGTATCTTTTCATGGGCATCTAGCTTTACCACTACTTGATTTATATTTAGGAGAAACCTCTGTAAAGATATAGAAGACATGCTCATTAATCTTCAAATAAACAAGCTGGGAAGAATGGCCATACTTTCAGGCACACACAGGCCTAAATTCAAGCAAAATACTAATATGTAGAATATAAGATGAGTAAATATAAAAAATTAAAAGCACAAGCAACAAGAAGCCAGCTGTACCTGGAAGAGATGGTGGGGGTGTGACCAAGTAACAGTGAAACAAACTTCTAGTTATAACTAGTTGGTATTGACGAGGAAAAACCATTACATAATCAGTGAACTGATCACTGCCACCACCACCTCCACAGCTGCTTAATGAGCTCTTTGCCATGTTTATAGAAAGAGCATCTCCGGAGAGGCAGAAGTGGCCCAACCAATCACAACACACCGAGAGCACAGTGAGAAGTGCTGTGTGTGATATGCAAAACCCAAAGAATATCCAGAGGGAGTATAATTATGTGTGTGAGGCAACTGCCAAGGCCTTCCATTCAGAACATGCAAAGGCCCCCAAAGTTCACAAGTCTGGATTAGAGAACTAGCAGAAATACGTGAAAAATGTCTCAAGTGACCCAAGGGCTGTCATATAAGGAAAGCAATTTAATTTCTTTCATGGAGCTTCAAAAGGCAGAACTAGACTAGCAATCCTAATGAAAAGAACACGGAATTCAGCTTATTAAGGAGTTTTTCTCAAAGCAAGAGTTCTTTGACAGTGCAAAGCATGGCTCCTGCTGCAAAGTTTCCTATCAACTGGGGCAGCGTGGGGGGTAGTTTGGATTTGTTGTTTCTTTTTCTTTTCTTCTTAAGCAATCCCCTTAATTTCATGGCTGAGCAATGACAGGAGAAAATGAAAGAATGGAAGAACTCTACAGGAAAATTGTAGATTTGTGTGTGTGTGTGTGTGTGTGTGTGTGTGTGTGTGTGTTGTTGAGAAATCAACCCAGGACTTCACTGCCTGCTAGGCAAGCACTCCACTCGCTAAGCTACACCCTGCTCCTGACTTTAATGTCTTGTTCTTACACTGACGTCACTCAGCATGATGAGGATTTTCAGGCTAAGAAAAGAGTTTTTTGTGAGGTTGCTCATTTTTGATGGTCAACTCCAAGGAAGAAAAATCCCCTAACCATGGAAGGTAGGAAATAGGACAATAGTATGGAGGTCCCTCTGGGGAATTTGCTGGCCCCTGCCTAGTGGGTTTGGTGAGGGATATGGGATGGGAGAAATAGAAGGAGTGAGACTCTGCTAAAGGAATTGGTCTCTGTTGGAGTGGAGAAAGACAAAGGCAGGTTTTAGTGAAAGGTAGCACGGAGAACAGTATAATGAGCAGGTGGTTATTTAGAATGGGTTGAAGTTTCAAGGAGCACTAGAGGGATATGGAAGGGTAAGGGGTGGGCGGAGGGTGGATACAGGGGCAGAGGTTCTGGAACTGAGGTGGCCACCAGATACTGGGAATCAAGAAAGCTAGGGTTGGAGGGCCAGCATGAGTAGCAGGCATCCAAGAAAAGAAGAGGTGCTGAGAAGCAGGATGTGGTTGATCAAGACACCTCTCAGATACCCTTTATTCCTCACCTCCCAGTCTGCTTCCACTATAGTATAAATGGCAGCCTACCATCTATTCTGCACCAGTAGCCACTTGTTCTGAGCTCTTGGTCCAAATAACAGTAGAACAAAAACCTGGTTTCATAATTCCATAATCCTCCCCCTTTCTCTTTCATAATTCATGCTGATTTTCTAATATCTTTTTGGGGGAGGGGGGACTAAATCTTGAAACAATCCTCTGTCTGGCTTTCTGGCAACTAATTAGAACAGACTATAGATACTGGAACACAAAGGAGAGGACAGGAAGTGCCCCTGTCATAGGGGCAGACAGGTAAAATGCATATTTTCAGAGCTGTGTAGCATTTCTAATAAAGAACATTGGAACCCTTTGAGACTGCAGCTTTGGGTTCCATGGCTCCAGATTGGAAACCGCTGTGATCCCATTAACTGGACCTTGATCATTGTTGCTTGGCTCATAAAGGCTGGATCAACAAATACAAATGTTGACTGTGATAGTTAATTTCCACTTGACAGGCTCTAGAATTCCCTAGGAGATAAACCTCTCAGCATACCTGTGAGGAATTGTCTTGATTAAGTTGAAGAGGGAAGATCCACTATAAGTATGTGGGGCCTTTCCATGAGTTTGGGTTCCAAGCATAAAGAGAAGAAAAATATCTGGGTATAGAACTGGCAGCTTTCTGCTTCCTGACAGCAATGCACCCTGACAAGCTGGTCTTCGTTTGGTGCCTCCACGACTTGCCCCCTTCTCCTCCCATGATGCCATGACGGACTGTATCCTCTTGGAACTGTAAGCCAAGTGGAACCTTCTTACCTTGCATTGCTTTTGTCAGGGTGTTTTCATCACAGCAATGTGTAAAGTAACTATGACAACGCCCAAAGCAGATCAGTGTCTGCCCATCTCCACTGTATCTCCTTCCTGTTCTATTTCCAAGAGACTACAACCTGAGTGCTGAACCTAAAACAACTTTACAATTTCTGAAGTGAGAATTTTGACAGGATAACTCATGAGTAAATAGGATTTGTTTTTCTTTGCTATTTATGAGGAATTCTGTCCTGAAGATGGCTGTATTTAGTGACAAGTAGAGAATATTTATAAGGACATCTTCCTTGGGAGTGTTTCTGAACAATTTAACATATAAGTGATCTTCAGAAAGTTCTTGTGCAGTGTGACTGTGTAAAATGGATGAAGGCATGCTAACAACCATCTGGAGGTGGCATTTAAAAGAAAGTTAAGCCGGGCAGTGGTGGTGCACGCCTTTAATCCCAGCACTTGGGAGGCAGAGGTAGGCGGATTTCTGAGTTCGAGGCCAGCCTGAACTACAGGGTGAGTTCCAGGACAGCCAGGGCAACACAGAGAAACCCTGTCTCGAAAAACCAAAAAAAAAAAAAAAAAAAAAAAAAAAAGTTAAAATGTCCTCTCACATTTCATTTGGACTTCAATTCTTCTTAGCCATAGAGTGAAATTTGCCTTCTCTGTTAAATAGCCATATTTTGCTTGTCATGAAATCTGAAATAACACCCTATGTGTCTTGGATTTTCACATATTTTTCTTTACAACTCTATTTTTTCAGATTGCTGCCATCCTTCCTATTGCCCCCAAATAGGCAAGTTTTAAAGAAAGTACAGGAAGTTTTTTTTCTGTTCGAAAGCAGCTTAAGGGCCAGCAAGATGCCTCAATGTGTAAAGGTCTAATGACCTGAGTTTAATACTCAAAAACTATATGGTAGAGGGAGAGAACAGACTCCCTCCAGTCCTCTTACCTACACACACACACACACACACACACACACACACACACACACACACACACACACACACACACACAGCTGCAGCAACAGCATATACACATACCAATAAATTAACAATTTTTAAAGTAGTTCATATGAATACTTCATTCTACAGACTGGACAGGCATCAATCACTGGACTTACATGGTCTATAGGCGGGAGGGTTTCTTAATGTTACCTTACAGAAAAAATGAGACTGCAAAAACTTACTTTCTATCTCTCTTCACCTGGGCACTTTTCAATGAAGGAGATTATTTTATTTTCTGTGTTGAGGCCATGAATATGCCAGGAGCAGTCTGAGTGTCTCAGCTCAGCTCCCCCACCACTCCCTCCAGCACTCTCTGCTCACTGGCTGGACCTGTGGTTGATATGTAGTAAGCTTGGGTGATGTTTGTCTATGTGGAAGGACTCCTACTCGAGTTCTATTCCAGAGAGCTTTCTTGATTAGTCAAGAAACTACTTTCTATAATAGAATGTATTAAAAACCAAGCTTCCTGTTAGGATTAAATGCATGAGAGAGCATATCTATCCTCTTCCTCATTCAGAGAACTCTGACTTAGAAGAAATCTAGTAAATCCTGGCCCAAAGAAAGAGGCTTTGTTGGCAGTTACTTTGAATCATCTTGTGGCCACAAGGAACCCCTAAGCCGCACATGTAGAAGGGTCTTAGTAAGCTGGATTGCAAAGGGGCAGAAAATCTGATTAGACAGGCGACCCATCCTAAGAAGCTAACAGTGCCAGCTGAACACAGCCCTTCTGCTCCCAGCTGACTGCAGGAAACCCTTCCCCAGGTGCCTTTTCTTTCCCACTTAGCTCTGTGCATTTCTTCCACCCCCTATCTCTCTTAATATCCTGGTCTTAAATTTCTAACAAGCTTAGGTCTGTAATAATTGAGATTTTGTTACAAGATGTAAATGCAATCCTGGCTGTGTGGCGAGGCTAAAAAAAAGGCATCTGTGTAAATACGATTGTGTTTGTAATCTCATCCCTACTCCAGCCTAAATAAAGCCTTTGATAGGATTAAGTGAAGTCTAGCGCTCAGGTAAATTGGCACTGACTGAAATCCATCTGTGGTCCTGAGGGCGGGGTGGCATGGTGTTAACCAGACTATTGGAATCAGGTTCCCGAGCATGAGAGACGTGTTCATTGGCAGGCATGGTCGGGTGAGCATCCTTTTTTGTGGAGCCAGGTAGCAGCCACCACATGAGAACATCAAGTCTTTCATCGCTGCATCATTTTCTGAAATGGACCAAATGTAAGATGGTTTAGCAAGGCTGGGAATCAAGCTAACCCATGGATAGACCATGGCTAGGAAAGGGGAAAGGTTTTTAGCTTCTGGGTAAATGCAGGGAGCTCTAGCTTAGGCAAGCTGTTGAGTATTTTCCTTTCAGAGGTAGGAGGGACAGGATTCTAACATAGGCCTGTGTGTGTGTGCACCAAGTACTAGTGTCACCTATGGAGCTGAACAAATAGCTGGATGTTACATTTCCTAAAGATAGAGAAAATTTTGATCACAAACCTATTGTAATGATGTGCCAGGCCTCTGTAAACATCCAGCAAGTGAAGATAAAAACAAGTGGCAACATCTGAATACACAGTGACACCAAATGTCTGTTCACTGCAATATCAATGAAATGAGTCATCCAGAAGGATGAGAGCATGAGTTACCTGGGCAACTCATTGTTTGTGCTGGCTATAGGTGTGTACTTTGAACTGCCTTCCCAGCTCTGGCTTGTGATGCTCATCAGGGTTACTTCTACATCTGGAACTTAGTTACATTTCTATTGCCATGACAAAACCACCATGACCAAGACAATGTATGAAAGAAAGAATTGGCTCTGCCTGGGCCGCCAGGAGTCCGTAGCCAACCACTGGAGAGGGGTGGCCTCCCAGGAGCTTGGAAAGGCTGTGAGTGGGGTTAAGGGGAGCAACGCCTCTCACCCAGACCTGCCCGGATCTGCCGGGATCCAGGGCCTGAGAACCTGGGGACAGAAAAACCCCGAAACTTCCGGTTTTCACCTGTGTGTGGAGACCTCTGCCTGGACCACCAGGGGCCTGTGCTTGGAGACCTGAGCCTGGGCTACAAGGCTCCATGAGAGATCGGAGAATCCCAGGAGTGCTGACACACCTTTGAGCACAGGCAAAACCACCACTTCTGTTCAAACTCACTGGATCAAGAGGGACCCTTACAGAACCTTCAGGGCATAGGAACCAAGGGACAGCTGGGGACAAGATCCTTCTGATTCCATTTTGCATCCCAGAGCTGACCCTGTGGGACAGCTCTCCAAACCCAAACACCTCTCAGAGAGAGATGGTCTTCAAGGAGTACTGACACAGAGGCCTGCAGGA
>CM052714.1:69225990-69274896 GCA_028551405.1 Uromys caudimaculatus
GGGGGTGGGAGGTAGAATTCCCTCCTAGAGGCGGGTTGGGGAGGGGATGGGGGGTATCCGAAGAGGAGACTCAGAAAAGGGGAAACATTGGAAATGTATATAAAGTATCAAAAATAAAAAAGGAGGAAAAAAAAAGTTGTTCATTAAATATCAAACAAATTTAAACAATAAAAATAACTAAAATAAGAAAACTTTTTTTCTGACAATTCCAGAGATATTACTGGCAAGGAAGACATTGCAGCAGGAACAGAAAGTACCTGGTCACATTGCATCTTTACTCAAGAAGCATAAAGCAATGAAAATGTGCTCAGCTCCTTTTCTCTACTTAACACAATATAGAGTTGTAACCAGAGAATAGTGACACCTACAGTAGTTGGGTGTGGTGGTTTGAATATGCTTGGTCCAGGGAGTGGCACTAATAGGGGTGTGGCCTTGTTGGAGTAGGTGTAGCCTTGTTGGAGGAAGTGTGTCACTGTGGGTTGGGCTTTGAAACCCTCTTAGCTTTCTGGAAGTCAGTCTTCTGGATGCAGTTAGATCTCAGCTCCTCTAGCACCATGTCTGCCTGGATGCTGCCATGCTTCCTGCCTTGATGATAATGGACTGAACCTCTGAATCTGTAAGCAACTAAGTATTTTCTTTTGTAAGAGTTGCGTTGGTCATGGTGTCTCTTCACAGCAATGGAACCCTAATTAGACAGTGGTTCTCCCTATCTCTATTAATATAATCAAGATAATCCCGTATAAGGCTCCATCTCAAAGGTTATTTTAGATTCTGTCCAGTTGATGACACTGACCATTGCTGCTAACCTGAGATATTTTAGCTGCCTATAATTGCCCAGAAAGCATGAGTCAGATCAAGCAAGTAGAAGATAGAGGAAGAGGATGTTCCCAGCAAGACTTAAAGTTGTAGAGGCTCTACAGTGCGCCCTGGAGAACACTTTGCAAGATGCCAGGAACTACCATGAAATGCCTCATTTCTATATAGTTTCATTGCCTGTTTTCCCCCCAACAAGTCACACATGGACTCAGTTCTCAACTAGAATTGTGAACACTTGAATTGAACAAGCAGAAGTGTCACATAAACTGTATCTCTGAGAATTTGGTAACTGAGCCTGATGAGACATAATCAAAATTGAGAGATTAATGGGAAAAGAGTCAGATAAACCTTCTATGTTCAAAATCCATGAAAGCGCAAAGAAGCACCAGATGGTTCAGACTTAAATGTACTCTTTTTATAAAGCAGAGTTCCTTGGTACTACCAGCTGATGACTAGATTTCTCCATATATCAGCTGGCTCAATAAAATAAAACTGGACTTCTTCTTAAAATGGATATGTAGTTGCAGAGATGAGACCAAGGTGAGGATTGAGGAGTTAAGGTACTAACAAAGAATATGGTCTGCCCTTTTTCTGTATTACATAATGTTTCTTCAAGTGGGTCTAGAAGGAGATAATTTCAAAGTCATTTGCCCTGGGGACTTTGTAAGGCTCTCAAAAGCTGAGCAAATTCTTTTTTTTTTTTTTTTGCCAAAGCCAAAAGTGCTATTTAAAAATTATCCTTGTTCCAATTATCCTCCCTATGCCCCGTGGTAACAAATGGTTGTAGGACAGTTATCATTGTCTTGGAAGTTTTTCTTGTTGTGGTCAATTGTGTTGACGGATATGTGGCCCATAAAGAGAGTGAATGGACACATTGAAGGTACCAGAGCACCAGGGTTCTTGGGCACGCAGCACCACATGCCTTTAAAAAGGAATCAGCGCACAATGAAATAAGCGGACCAAGAAGTTTCCATTTACTGTACATTAGACATCGCCCACAGCTTAAAGGCTAGGTAATGCAGTAACATAAGGGTATTTCTAACTGAAGAATGCAAAATTGAACCATATTCATAGATTCTCTTCATCTCTGCAAAGCACTTAAAGGTATCTGATGCCAAAGGCTGAGGGCTAAAATTAAGTGCAGAAAGGAGCAATGGGGGAGGGATCATTGGGTACAAACATCCAGGTTTGTCTTACACTATGTAGGATCTAAGCTAAACACAAAGCTGTCATAAACCCTCTGGAAATTTTTGCTTCACTGACATAACATTAGAAAATTACCCAGCGTTCCCATGGTAAGTGTTAGATAGAAGATTGTCACAAGAGCTATTTACCTATACCTGTCTCTATCCCTCTCTTCTATTCATACCTTTTCATTCGGTGGTATCTGTTCCCTGGGGTCCTTTTCAGGGTCATGGCTTTGTGTATTCCTCAGAGGGGAATTTCAAATGACATAGCATAAAATACAGCTGGTTTCTCTTCTACCATGAATGGGTAAGCTTGGCTATTAACTGAACTTCACTTCTTTCATCTTCAATTTAGCCTCTTATTTTTGTGGCTGGTTCCCTGAGACCTCTATAGAGAAGAGAATACTTGCTTTGGGTCTAGACATGGCTTCACAGCAGTGCTGGTTGTACAACTTACAGTGAAAGCGGAACCTCTTGGATTCTGAATTTTGCCAGGTGAGTAACCATTGTGGATATTGTGATAAGGTTGCAGATGTAGCGGTCTAAGATATGACAACAGAAGGTCAGACTATCACAATAAAATATACCTCTTTTAGTGATTATGGTGAGGTGTTCAAGTGAGAATGAGTTTAAATGCTTAGCTGCAGATTTGGGTGAAACGCTGAAACATTAACCATTGGTGAGATAAATTTACATCTATAAAAGAAATCTCCACTTATAGGACATTTCCCTCTCTGTACAAGGAAGCTAAATTACTAAGGGCTCAATTAATGGAGACGGTGTGAACTAAGCCTGCTTAGCAAACTTAGGCAATTACCTAGTTTGAGGCGCTATTCCTGGCTATCTTGTCTTTTCCAGGTTGTTTTTTTAAATATAAGATCTTTTTAAAGCCTGCAAGCTAGGCTAATCCCTAATATCTACCCTAGAGAGTTGCTTGCTTCTCTAAGCTTCTCTTGATATGTAAATGGTGTGCGTGCTATTAAACTTTTGTTGTTTTGCTTTCATACTAACTTGTCTTTATTTGCAGGGAGTCGTGAAGAACTCAAGAAGCCTGAAGGAGGTTTTCTTTCTTTCTTTCTTTCTTTCTTTCTTTCTTTCTTTCTTTCTTTCTTTCTTTCTTTCTTTCTTTCTTTCTTTCTTTCTTTCTTTCTTAGATTCTAAACTATTAAGAATTAAGGTGGGGACCCCTGGGCTTTCCCCTGTCCATGTTAAGATACCTGTTGCTGTTGTCCTTCTTCAGTTCATGTTTAGGCAGTCATATTGGTGAGACTTTATGAGTGTAGCTTCTGACATTCTCACGAGAGACAATCTCAAGGAAAACTCCCTGCTCCTCTGGCTCTTACAGTCTTTCCATATCCTCTTCTGCAATGAGCCATGAACCTTACAGGAGTTGTTTCATAGATATATAAGTTTGGATTGGTCTATATTTTGATTGGTTGTGATACAGGCAACTAAGAAATGCTGAGAGTAGGAGAAATAGTCTTCCCCAGGAAAAAGCCTGCCAACTGACTATTCAATATCAAAATGATAGCCCTGAAAGTATACACACAAGTAACAGTATACAGACTGAGAAGATCATACTTATGTACTTAGGAATATACATATATATGTATGTAACAACAATGATGGGGGAAAGGATTGGAGGAGCAAAAGAGATCAAGGCTAACACAGAAACACAGCCCCCGTGGTCGGGAGTAATGGAAGCTCACAGAGATCAGGGACCCTGTAAGGGTCTGACTTAGGGCTCTTGCATAAATGTTATGGCTGAGTAACTTTGTATTCTTGTGGGAATCCAAGCAGTGGGAGTGAAGGTTATCTCTGACTCTTTTGCCTACTTGTAGGACCCTTTTCTGCCAGCCTTGATATGGTGGGATGGTATATTCCTGTCTTATTGTAGCTTGTTTGGCTGTGTTTGGCTGATGTCCCTGAGAAACCTACTCTTTTCTGAGGAGGGAGAGAAGGTTGTGTTTGGGGGAGAGGGGAGGTGTTGGGGAGAGAATGGAGGGAGGAGAGGAAGGGGAAACTGCAGTTGGGACATAATATATGAGAGAAGAATAAATAATAACAATGATGATGATAACAGTATTAATAGTACAAATTAAAAAATGTTTCTCTTGGTCCTATGTTACAGTGGCCGAAATGAAACACATCCACTAAGAAAATGACAAGACTGAATCCCCCAGTAGTGCTTCCCTAATCCCCCTGCAATGAATATGGTTATGCATTGTTTGGCTTCACAGATAGACTCTATCACTGTGGAATTTTCATTCTAAACTGAGAATATTACTCTCCTAGTTAGCTTCAGCTGTCAATTTATTACAACCCAGAGTATCAGTTAAGTGGTTGCCTCCATCAGACTAGCCTTTGGCATTTCTGTGGGACTTTTCCTGATTGCAGTTTGATATAGGAGGTCACAGCACACTGTGGTCCAATACCATTCCTAGGCTGGGAATCCTGGCTGTGTAAGAAAGCTAGCTAAACAGGAGCTAAAGAGCAAGCCAGTAAGCAGTATTCCTCCATGGTCTGCTTTGGTTCCAGGGTTCTTGACTTGAGTTTGTACTTCAATTTCCCTTAGTGACTGCCTGTTACCTAGAAATATGAGCCAAAATGAACCTTTTCTGCCTCAAATTGTTTTTAGTATTGGTGTTTATCATAGCAACAGAAAGTAAACTAGTACTATCACAGAAGTCTCATAAAGAGATTAGAATCTATCTCAAAAAGACGTGACACAGTGAACATCATTAGGAAATATACTGTATTCTATTTCTTTGTTGAACAAATATCTGCTCAATACCTGCCAGATGTCAAACATGGTCATCGACACTGGAATAAATTGTTTCATTAAAGAGACAAAAGGGCCTGCCAGTGTGAATCTTACTTGACTGAACAATGAACACCTGGGTCTTCCCATCTTGAATACAAGGAATGTAATAAATATAGACTTGAACCATGTTTAGAAAATATCAAATGTCAAGCAAGAAATTTACCTTTGGAACTAACTAGCTCTAATGTATAAGTGAGTCCATATTTATCAGGAAGAGTTACAAGCAACCAGATAAAACTGGACATTTAGTGAAGGTGAATGAAGAGAACTGTGGAGTAACAGAAACAAAACTGTTGTGCTGCATTTTCCCAATTACAAGAGGCTCTTTCTGTAGCACTGTCACAGAGTCCTCCAGGTAACTGAGAGACATGATGTAAGGTCTTCAGTACTTGTGGCATTTATGAAACATGGCATGATTTCTGAGCTTTGCCTATGGCTTTCAAAGTCAAATGACATAAGTTTTGGCTTTCTATTAAGGTATGAACTTAATGGGCCTCCATTGGTAATGCCATTTCTCCAAAGCACTTTTAAAGATGCCACTTTATATTTCTATTAGAAAACACAAGAAACAAAGATTCTACATTTAAGAAATAGAAAAGAGAAATCCTATATACTTGCCAATGAAGGTAGAAAAGACAAAAAATGTGGATACCAGTTTTGAGAGCCTACCATTTGCCATACTTTAGCTAGATGTTTCTTTAAATGAATGAAATAAGCACATTTATTTAAATAAATGAAAATAATGTTATATTTATTTTTAAATATAAGTTGAGCAATGATTAAGTGAACAATCAGAGGAGGATATAGGAAATACAGTTGCTTTCTTGGTTGTGCTAGAGCTTTGGAGCCTTGAGAACCCAACCTAGGAGTTTACAAGGAGCTCCCTTAAGGTCTTAGTGTTGGTCAATCTTGGTACTGTCTCCAAGATCCATCCTTTAGGCTTCATGTGGTTCTGAGAGTTGGATCTCTGTGGCCCACTGATACTTTCTTCAGTGGACATGACTGTTGGACTGTGGGGATTCCCATTCTATGTGTACTCATAGCTCAGTCAGTCCTCTTAGTCAGCTCACCATTAGGGGCCTGGGTTGCTCTTTACAACCAAGAGCAATCATGTTCTTGCTCTTGGAACTGCATTTTTCACTTGGACTAGACTTCAAACCTCCACAGCCTATCTCTGTGGGTTCTTATTTATTTATAAGACTAAATTTGACTTTTTACCCAAATTACGATTCCTGCTGTTTTGCTATAACCTATCCTTGATGTTTAAGCATTATTTCCTTTTGATTAAAAATTAAAATTCTTTCATCCCTCCTTCCTCCTTCTCTTTCTTTTCCTTTTCCTCTTCTTTAAGTTTATTCTGGTTACTTATTTTTTATGATCCTGGACATTTTTCACTTCTGACCATACTTCTAGTAATAAGAATTCTAGTGTGTGTCTTAGTATTGCTATACTTCAGAAATTGCTATGCATCTATTAAGACTATTTTCTGATTTTAGTAGTTTAGAGGAGATTACCAATCTAAGTCATACATTAGAATAGCTTGAGAGTGTTTGTTTGTTTGTTTGTTTGTTTGTTTTTGTAACACTAGAAGTTAAAACCAGGGTCATAAGCATTTTAAGCAAGCATTCTACTACTAAGATTTTTGGTTGGGGTTGAGGGATCTCACTGAATTTCCTAGGCTAACTTTAAATGTACTATATAGCCCATGTAGACCTTGAGCTTAAAATCTTCCTGCCTCCCCACGTGACTGGTAGTGGCTTTTTGAGGCCCTGCTCCAGTTTTGTCCACACAGTCAGAGAGGCCCGCACAACAACCTATTCCATTTCCCCTTTGTCTTGAGATTCTTTTTATGCTGAAGCTTTGAAGAATTGCACCATCTATAAATATTCTTTAGAGTTCTAGCTATCTATAAATCCTTTTATTATTAAAAAGATTCTGCTTATTTTTTATATGGAAAGTTATGTTTAATAAATTTAAAATGTAAATTGAAATCTTAAAGTAAGCATAAAGTCCATAAAAGACACATAATGTAAATAAAGCAAAAAGAAAATCAAAGCCCTTCATTATGTCAGAGTATATTATCTTTAAAAGTCCTGGTTTTCTACTTGTCAGATCCACAACTGTGGGTAAGTCTCTTGCCCCTTTCCCTCCTGATAGTCCCCATTAGGTGGCATCAAAGTGCAAATATTGCAGGTTTTCTGTTTTGTTACAGAAAGAAAATATAGCAGTATCTGTGCGTATACTTCATAAGTTTACTGCTTGATTGGTGGGAAGATGTTGGTAAAAGATCCTAAATTTCAGTTAAATAGGAAGAATAGCTGGAGAAACCTGTTTTTATTACATTAACTATAGCTAATAACAACACATATTACAGGGTTATCACTTTCATTTGTTTGTTTGTTTAAGTCTTTGAGACAAGAAATTGAAATTATTATGTATTTCATAGTGGCCTGTGATTTACGATTCTCTTGCCCCAGCCTTCAGACCGATAGAACTTTAGTCATTGAGTACTACATTGAGGTTATGGTTTCTCTTTTAAAATACCAAAGTAGTGGATTTCAAGTGTTCTTACCACAAAACACACAAGATAAGTATGTAAGGTAGCTTATATAGCCATTTTGCGATATAGGTATTTTTAAAAATACTTTGTACCTGATAAATAAGTATAATTGTATTTGTAAGTAAAAAAATGAATATTAAAGAAAACAGAAAATTATTTCAACCTCAGAAAGACTCTCACCTATTTCTTAAATAGTATAGCTGAGAACTAGGCTAGTTTGCTACTAACATTAGCAAAGGGTTTTTACTGCTGCTGTTTTGCATCATTCTTATATATTTCTTATTCCCCAAATAATTAGTAAATAGAATCAGCATTGCCTATAATACATAATGAAAGAAAATATCACATTAATCATGTGACCTCATCATTAATCTTCTGGCTTACAAGAATGATTGCTGACTTGCAAACAATACAGAAATTATATCAAAAGGACTGATTACTAACCACAAAAATACATTATCCTTCCTGTACTGCTCTGGCTAGGGCTAAAATTAGATTTCTTCCAACGTCATATAAGCTTTTATGTCTCTTATCCTGTGAGAACTGATCCTTTACCACTAAGCTATTTGCCAATAAAGTTCTATTATTATCCCTGACTTTATTCAGAGACAGTGAGCTGTACTTTCAAAGTTATATAGGGTAATCTTTGAACAGTCTTGGCTGCTGGGGTGGGCTTTGAAGTCATGTATCACACACTCAGATGTATCCCTGCTCTTGGAGACGTCAGTCCCAGACCATGTCTCTGCTCTAGACATGTGCTGAGTTGGAGTACATATGCATTTTGGGGCCAAGCCAAGTAGGGGTAGGAAGTCAGCTTTGGAGAAGATTCAGGTAAGAGAAAAGATGATTTAATTAATTTGACCAACATCTCTCAGAAAGCATGAATAAAATATATTGTTGAATACAAAATCATATATTCCCAACAGGATCCAACTTTGTGTCTCTTTCTGTTTAAATTAAAGATCACCTTTACTTATGACTTAAAACTAAGAGACATTTCACCATACTGGACATAATATTTTTAACATGACATGTTTGTTTAAATCAATGTTGTCAGGAAGGATTTATATACTTAAATATTACTAAAATCTCAAATAATATTTTATATAGATTCTAACAATATATTATATTATAAACTATGGCAAAATAAAAATTATTTGTATTAATTCACTGAAAACTATACTAAACTTATATTAGCATGGGCAACATTTTATGTAAAATTACTACATTTTCCAGGCACACACACACACACACACACACACATACACACACACTCAAAGATTATGATTGGACATGTCAACAGTTGAATAGTTAGTCTAAACAAAACTCAGAGCTTCTGGTTCAGTGCAAGACCCTGTCTCTAGACAATAAGGCAGTCAATAGAGAAGACAACCAACATCCTGCTCTGGTCTCTGCACATGAGTGAACAAGTACACACACTCACAAACACATCAAACGTACGTATACAATGCACGCATACATCTGCTTCGGAAACAAAACTGTTTTTCAAAATTAGTGAAAAAGTGTTTTGCAAATCCCATTAATATCTTGCTCCAATTTCTATGACCCTTTTCTGGCTATAGCTGTCAGCCCTTACTCTCACTGATAACTACCCCCACCTGCCAGAGACCCCTGACTTCCATTTGTAGTGGTGAGCATAGGCTTCTTTCTCCACCCCACAATTCAACTCCACCCACCCTGCCAAGCCCACTCATTCTAGCTGCACACACCTGGCCCCTTCTCTAGGAATACTACTGCTTTAACTCTACTCATACCTTGACCTGAGGACCAATCCTCTCTTAGAAGAGGCACTAGACCCACAACAACAACTCTACCCAACCACTGTGAACTGCTTAAAGGGCATATAACTCCTATCTTCCTCCATTTTCTGTATACACCTGTGAGTTAGGGACATCCAACTCATGCTACAAACCCCACCCGTCTCTGCCAGAGTGCCCTTGTTCCCATTCTCAGTCCTGGACCCATGCTGGAAACCCCATCCACCTCTTCAACTTTCCTGAAGACATTCATCTCACGCCTGCCTTCTGACCCTTCCTGCCCTTCCACATTAGATAGGAAATACCAGACTCAAATCACCAATTCCGTTAGAATCATTGTCTGAGGAAACATCCTGACCTCTTCTCCCAGACTTCTGAAAAGTAACTGTGAGAACCCTCTGAATTTACAGAACCCCTGCTCCTATGCAGTGAAACCCCACTTAGCTTGAGTTATCATGACCTATTCCTGAAACCTGAAATTTGAACATCAACACTGAATTGCCCAAAGACTGAACTATAAGGCCCATAGAACTGATCAACTACTCAACAAGTTGAGGTAATAGGAAACAGAGCTTCAAACATTTAACAAAAGAGAGGCAAGATTTCCTAACAGGAAAGAGTACTAGTGATGTAACTCCACCAAAAATTAATATTCCCATATTAAAGTTCCCCCCAAGAAAAATGACTTTGATGAACAATAAGAATGATTTCAAATAGCAATAATAAACAAAGTTAGATAACTCAAACAGGATATAGACAAATGCTAGAGAGAAGCCTGCAAAAATGCGAACAGTTGAACACATACTGAAAACCGTTCAAAACATGAAAGCAGAATTTAATGAAGAGATAGAGTACCCCAAAAGACAAAGTGAAATAAAAACTCAAAAATTTGTAAGAACACCTTGCCAATAGACTGGAGGAATTGGATGAGATAATGTCAGAAGTTAGAGGGATTGGCTCACTCAGTCAAAGAAAATGTCAAATCCCAAAATTAAAAACCAAGAATGGAACACGCAGGAACTCTGGACTCTGTAAAAAGACCAAAACAATGAATATTAGGTATAGGAGAAGAAGATATCTGAGGCAGAGGCACAGAAAATATTTTTTAAAAATCATAAGAGAATCTAATTGGTGTTCTCACTTAGCCTGAGTTGAGCTGGACCTACTCCTGAAACCCCTTTTGAACATCAACACAGAACTGCCCAAAGACTGAACTAGGTATCCCAAGGTGGGACCTCACTAATAGAGAAGTCATTCTGGCAAAAACTAAATAGAGAAACCCTGTAATTAAATGGCACTGTGGTGGTTTGGATGAGAATAGCCCCCAAAGGCTGGAACATTTAAATGCTTGGTCTCTAGTTGGCAGAACTGTTTTGGATAAGATTAGGAGATATGGCCTTGTTGAAGGAAGCATGTGGGGTGGGCTTTGAGGTTTCAAAATTGCATACCAGGCCCAGTCTCTGTCTCCTGGTTGTGGATCAGATGTAAGATCTCATCTACTACTCCTGTGCTCTGCTCTGCTCCATGAAGGTCATGGACTCACTCTCTGAAACTATAAGCAAATCCCCAATTAAATGCTCTCTTTCATAAGTTGCCTCTCTCACTGTGTCTCGACACAGCAATAGAAAAGTAACAAAGACAGAATTTGGAGCTATGGAGTGGCCTGCTGTGGTGGGGCTGACCATGGTAATTTTTGAAGAAAGATAGAAGTTGGGAGTTTGGACTAGAAAATCAGTTTAATGCTATGAGCAAGTCTTCACTACTACAGTAGAAGCATGGAAGACTGCAGTTCTAAAAGCAGGGTGGACTATGGAGGCCAGCTCAGGAAGTTTCAGAAGGGAACAATATCAGCAACTTGACTACAGGTTGCTCTTGTAACATTTGGCAAAGAATGTGGCTGATTTTTGCATTTGTTCTAAGAATATGCCTGAGACTAAATTAAAGAGCTTTCAACTAATCTCTTTGGCAGAGAAAATTCCAAGACAACCTAATATTTACTGTGTCACCAGGTTATTGATGATCACTCTTATGCAGATCTACCTATAGTGAGAGGCAAGCAGGGCAAAAAGAAATACAAAACCATCAGTTTGAAGAGAAAAGGAACACCGGGGAATGTAAAGTTGGAGGCAAATCTTGTGTTCAAAACGATGAGAAGTGTAAAGACAGACCTGATGTGGGATAGAATAAAGGGAGCGGTGCTTTCAGCAAAATCCTGACCCAGCTAACCCTGTCACATGTGAAAACAAAATGCCTAGGGAATCTTCTGCTCCTAAGCAAGGGAAGCTTATTTAACAAAGGAGAGGACCAATAAATCAAAGCTTCTGCAAATGCTCACTGCTATGATGGACCTAGGCTCACCCTCCAAAACTATAATCAAGCTCCCAACTAAATGCTTTCTTTCATAGTTTGTCTTGCTCATAGTGTCTCTTCACAGCAATAAAAAAGTAACTAAGACAGGTATCATAAGTCAGACAGACTTGTGGGATGTAAAACTATGCCAGGAAGTTTGGTAAGGTAGAGCAGGTTGAGACCTGGAGACTCAGTGGGCACACATCTGAGGCTTAGGTGACTCTCTGATCCCTACCAGACTCCTGACTTGGAACATGTGCCATGCTTCTCACATGAAAGAGATGTGACCACAGTAATGTAGGCTCAAAACTGAGTTCTTCATGCTAATGAGATACCTAGAGGCTCAAAGTGCTTAGCCAATAAGCTTCCCTTCCCAGACATTCCTCCTTGCAAAAGATATTTAAACTCAGTCCCACCCTGAGAACGGGGTTATGTTTTACTCATGCACTTTCTGCCATGATGATAAACTGTTTGGAATCACAGACTGTCTCTTTTCATCAAGATCCTCTGTGAGGAGCCATGAAGAAAGTCTTCGCCTACAGAGCCCATAGAAGGTCTCTCTGCACTTTCAGTCACAACTACCACCAACCCTGCTGCAGCCAAGCTAAGTACAATCTCTCTTTCAGGACAAGCCAGAGCTCCCCCCACTCACCGCCCCACCCCAAGCCTGGATGTCCAAGAGTCTGAGAACCCCACAGTCCCGTCCTTGTGGCAGGCCCAGGGGACCCCAAGCCAGCACGGGCTTCTCAACACCTAAGAAGACTGTGCTTTCCCACCCCCAGAGTGGTGCCTTGGGGCTTCCCTAAAGCCCAGCACCAGCCCAATGGTGACATGGGGTAAGCACAGTCAAGCTCCCCAGCTCCAGCCTCCCCAGGCGGCTGAGCCTTGTGGCAGAGCAGATGCAGGTCTACAGCCCTAAACAGATCTATGAAATAACTATAGAATATTCTATTCAAACACTAAAAACACACATTCTTCTTAGTAGCCCGTGGGATTTTCTCCAAATACACCACACCTTCGGCTTAGAAGGAGTGGCCTTTCTGGAGGAAGTACGTCGCAGGAGGCAGTTCAAAGACTCCTTACATTCCCAGTTTTCTCTACTTCCTGCTTGCAGTTTGAGATGAGATCTTGACTTGGTTCAGTAGCTATGCCTGCCACCTACTGCCACCCTGTCCTGGCCATCATGGGCGCTACTCTCTGGGACTCTAGGCCCTGAA
Source organism: Uromys caudimaculatus (assembly GCA_028551405.1). Classification (NCBI taxonomy): domain Eukaryota; kingdom Metazoa; phylum Chordata; class Mammalia; order Rodentia; family Muridae; genus Uromys; species Uromys caudimaculatus. The sequence continues at coordinate 69,238,722 of CM052714.1, forward strand.
TAAATAGCTCTGTCAATAAGTTGTTCTGGCCATGGTATTGTATCACAACCATAGAAAAGTAATACGTCAGAGAAACTGGAAAATCCAAAAGAAATGGATGAATTTTAAATTATGTATAACCTATAAAAATGAATCCAAAATGAAGCTGTTAATTAAATAGACCCACAACAACTAATGAAATAAAGAAATAATTTAAAAAAATCTCCCAATCAGAAATATACCAGAACAAGGTGGACACAGCAGAGAGTTCTACCGAACCTTCAAAGAAGAACTAAGACTAGTATTCCTCAAATTATTTTATGCCATAGAAAAGGAAGGACCACTTCCAAAAATTACGTTTATAAAGTCAGTAATACCAAAACCAGACAAAGATCCAACAAAAAGGATAATTATTGACCAATCTCTTTGATGTATATAGATGCCAATGGTCCCAATAAAATGCTTGCAAACTAAATTTATGACAATATCAGAAAGATTATCCATCATGATCAAGTCAGATCCATCCCAGAGATTGCAGAGATGGCTCAATATATATAAACCAATAAATATTATCTATAATATAAATAGAATATATTGCAGAAAACATGTGATATCTCATTGGATTGAGGAAAGACCTTTGCCAAATTCAACATCTATTTATGATAAAAAGCCCTGGAGAGAATAGTGATACAGATAATACATATCATAGTACTAAAGGCAGTATGAAACAATAGCCATAGTCATTCTAAACAGAGAAGACCTCACACTGCTTCCATTAAAATCAGGAACAAGACAAGGGTGTCTACTCTCTGCACGCCTGTCCAACACAGAACTCGAACTCTTAGCTTGAGCAATAATACAAGTGAAGGAGATATATAAACAGGAAAGAAAGAAGTCACTGTATGTTTACTTGCAGATAATATAACAAATTATATGCAGATAAGTTCAGCACTCAAAGTGATCCTTAAAAGAAGCCAGGTCTCATTTGCTTTTTCTCATATTTCTCTAAGTGACTTGATCTTATAACACTTCTATAAACATTCTAATGTCTCAACTTGGAATACTAATGTATATACTTATTTTGTATGAATGTCTATACCACCTTCATACACAGAGCAGTTAAGCCTCAAAAAATAAGTGGGTGTTGGAAAAGGTGAGAGAGTGTTCAGCAATAATTATCATAATGGGTTAGTGATTCTGAAAGGGGGTATTCCTCTTATTTCTTTATCTTTCTTCCATTTGTTAATCACTGGAATTAAGCATTTTTACTTGATATAGAGACAAAAAATGATTTCAACGTATCAACTGTCTAGATGGGCTTGGAGAAGGGGAGGAAAATACCAGCTAAGAAGGGACAAAAACTTTTTTTAAAAAAAAAATTCTAGGCAATATTGTCTTTAGTGTAGTTGATTTTAATTATCACTCCCCTGGTATACTCTAGGCTAATGTATAACTTAGTAATTATTCTAGTATTTCACCATACTATCCACCAGGGGGAGATTACTAGGAGTTCATCTTTTATTGGTATATATTTATGTAGCTCAAACCAGATCCTTTTCATACTGATTTCATACTGCTCAGGAGACCCCACGTACTAAGGAGTGCTTTATGACTCGCATACTAACTATCCACATTTCACATTCACGACTTTATATAGTTTGACAAAGAAAATAGCAATCTCTATTCCTTTCTATAAAGATATTAAAATATTTAGAAGCAGTGACTCAGGATCTAGAGTGTGGTACAACTCAAAACAGCAATTAACCAACAGATCTCATAGATGAGAATCAATGAGCCAAAAAATAGCTATTTAGAGGACCTAATGCATACAGTAATAAGGAGGACACTGCAAAGGTTAAAAAGATATTTTTAGAGATGACAAGCTTGGTTCATTTTACTATCCATACCTCTTTATATTAAATATTTAAGAGTCACTTGGAAGTATCACTTTTCCAATAAGGAAAACGAACCCTCTCTTCTACTTGACTGGCTACAAGCCACATTTCAGTGCCCTAAAAAAGTCATCTGCCAAACTTCCTGAATTCCATTTCAGATAAACGCACCCCTCCCAGCATGTGCTCATAGCGAAGAGTTCCTGTTATAACCATGATGGCTATAACTTAAGTCAGTTTCCTCTTTTGTTAGAAGACAGAGACACTGGGACAACTGGCTCATCACATTGTCTAGACTAGACTATTCATTCAGTTGATATCTGTGAATAAGGAACGTATGAAATATAATATGTATTTGTTAAAAACAATCTCCTATTATACAATGATGAGTAAAGGTATCAAATAAGGTGATGCAGTGATGGTACTTGACTCTCCATTTCCTTTTATTTCAAAAAATTTTGCATGCAAGCAGGGTTTCAAACAGATCAAGACACACAAATGATTCTTTGGATTGCAGTCAGCACAGACACTGAGTGTTTAGATGCCCTCATTTCTAAATAATTTAGAAGTCTGATTTATTTTAGTGTTAGTTTAGTTACTGATTAGAATGTTCTGATTAATGTTTAAAACTCAGAATAGTACAATTTTATACTAGAATAGAGTAAAGAAATAGCAAGAAATGAGGAATGAGTGTTTAGACAGGAGAGTGCGTGTAGTCCGGTGAGGAAAGACAAATTAATGCTTTAAAAACAATAGAAAGCAGAATAGGGAGGAGCTACCAAGATGGTGACTGGGGCAGAAAGTTAGATTAAGCATGCTTTCTTTTAGATACCCAAAGGTTTAGGAATGTAAGTGACCTCAGTGGCAACAAGATTACACAGCACAATTGGATCACTGTTTTTCTAAGAAAAAAAAAAAAAAAAGCAGGGTGAGGTTATGTTTCTGGGAAGGACCATTGCAGAAGTGATGCAGGAAAAATTGCTATTCCATTATAATAGAGGTGCGGAGGAATTCCTGGCACCACACACGTTCACATATCATGCTACAGTGGAAATGCAGTCCCATCCCCCTTTCTGAATAAAAGAAATAGTGGGGAGGAAAAATTGTTGAGTTGTTTGTGAATATGATTCTTGAAGACTCATGTTTCACAAGAGTGGTTTCTGGTGATTTTGGTTAAATTCTCTGCCACAACTTACTAATGAGAATATTCCCATACCCTTCAGATTTGTTTGTTTTTTTTAAAGAAGAGCTAGGAAAACAGAATCATGTCAGCAGGCAATAGTCCCATGAAAAACACTGAACGACTTTAGACGTAATTACAGAAGGAATAGAACCATACCTATTTTAGTGCTAATGTTAGTCACAATAAAAAAATCTGACTTATTGACAACTTATGTGCATGGGCTTCTAAAGAGATTCATGTACAGTCTAAACCTCACAATTTAGAAAAGAGGTCATTCTGAATAGATAAGAGGAAACACGAGTGGGCAAGTGCGCTTGTGGTGGGATGAAGTGCCCTTTGGGATATGTCCAAGAGGGCTATAGCTGCACTTGAGGGAGATGGAGTCCCGTCTTCTTGAGAAGCAGCCATACTGATTTCCACACTAACTGTACACGTGTGCACTGCCATCACAAGTGAGGGCCGTTCTCCTTGCCCCACATCCCTCCCAGGATAAACTGTATTACTGATCTTAGTCAGTTGTAAGATGAAATCTCAAAGTAGTTTTGATTAGCATTTTTCTGATGGCTTAGGATGTTGAATATTTCTTTAAGTGTTTCTCAGCCAGTGGGGCTGAGAAGGCTGCTGATATGTCATTGACTTTCTAAAAGAAATGAGCCCAAATTTGTTCTCTTTATTACAACCTGATAATGGACCATCATTCATATCAGAGGTGACTCTTAGATATCTAGAGTCCCAGGCTTAGATTCTATGCTTAGAGTCTATGCTTAGATTCTGCAGAGAAAAATCAAAAGAACTGGCTGAACTATTAAAAGGACACCAGTAAAGCTTAGGCAAGAAACCTCAGAAAATTGGCCAAAGTTGTCATCCACCATCATCAAGGGAATTTGAACCACTCCAAAATCTAATATGAAGTTTGTCCCTTGTGAGTTACTACGAAGTAACTTCCTTCCCCATACTAGATCTGGTATTAGATTCTGAGACTAATCAAATGACCTCACTATACTATAGACCTAAACCAATTTCAAACAGCTCTGAAGGAATATGGAAACCAATTGTACCTATCTAATACTAACATTATGGACTCTTGGTTCTGGATCCACTTAAAAGAAAAAGAAGAGCAGAAAAGTTGGATCTTCAAAGTTTTCCCTACGCATCCTCATGTCTTCCACACTACAGGGAACCAGACAGCTAAGTTCACATCTTAAGGATAATGCCAGTGACCCCAAATCAAGGGATTCTACTTGATGACCCAGAGAACACCTATGGCTACTCTTGATTTTCTCTGTAGAAATAATAATTCTGGACCCATGCATTAGAGCCCATACGCTCTCAGCATAATGAGATCATTTTTACCACTGAAATTAAAAATAACTACTATTACACCTCCCCTCTTTCTTAAGTATTAAGACATCCATAGGTTCCCATTTTAAATCAGGTGTCTGACTTCACCAATTCTTCTAACTTCTGGATTTATTTCAAGCTACAGTTATATTATCTAGAAGCTTTCTAATAAGTATAGAGGAATAGCTCATAGCATGCTTCTAGATGCAGATTTTAAATATATTCACTTACTGAGACCATCAATGGCCTTATATTTTAGGAGTTTTGTTTTTTAAGACTTATTTTATTTTTGTGAGTACACATGTGTTTGTGTTCTACCATGTGTCTGTGTGTGCCCATGGAAGACAAAAGAGAATGTCAGGTCCAATGAAGCTAGGTTAACAAGTGGTCGTGGGCCACATAACTCTTAAACAAACAAACAACAACCCAAGGGATCACAGCCTGGCACACAAACATGGTTCTTCTGGAGCCAGTATGGCCCTGTCTTTCCCGGTTCTCATCCTTTCTGGGATTACTGATTGACATTATCATTGTAAAAAATGTGTGTCCTCTAAGATATGTGACAATTTTAAACTAAAGTCCTTTAGGGTACATCTGATTCCTAATAAAAGAACTCTGATGCCTCCTAGCTAACCATTAAAGAAAGAATAGCCTTGTTGTACCTCTTAGGCAAACCCCACACCCTTTATCGACTTTAACACGGTTACCAAAGATGGATTGCCCATCACGCGTCTCCTCTTCAGAGGGATTTAGAGTTTACATCTACCAGGGGGCAGTTACGGCCCGAGAAAGAAACTGGAGATAGTAGTGTCAAGATTAGCATGTGAAATATGCCAGTTGGCAGAAGACCAGATGCCCTTCCCCACCTGAACTAAATACAGTAGATTATGCCTGAAAACAACAAAAACCAACCAACCAACAAAAGTGGTGAGGTACAAATGTGGGCCACTGGGTGTCGTGTAAATGACCTATCTATGTAGGGTAATGAATCTCATGGGCCAGTTTTTCCCCTGGTCATTTTCCACTCTCATCTCACAAATTCTCTCTTTTCATAATAACTGTCTCTGTTATTATTTCTAATCATGTGGCCCTGGTCCAACTCAGCCCTGAGTCATAAAAGCCTGAAAATTTCATCAGATCTCCTGAGACTCAGCTCTACACCTATATCAATTCAGTCTTATGATTTGAGAGATTGTTGTAAAGTGCTATAGTCTGAACTTTAGTTTGTTTCTGCTCTTGGTACCAATTGTAAAGGAGGTATTTTTGGACAGGCTTGTCATGCTATGGTTATTTGATAGCGTGACAATAAATTCTAGACTTTGCATAACAGAGCGCTTACTGCTTGCTTTTCTGAATAGCATTGTTTGGAATTCATCTTTAGATTTTGGGTTGATTTTTATTTCCACATTTTAGGAGTAAAAGCCATTTTAATTTATCATGGACCACTTTATAGTACCAGTTAATATGAGAGTATTTGTTGGAAGTGATGTTTTTGTTATGTTTATGAAACAAAGATTTAGAAGCTGGGAATTTAGCTCAGTGGTAGAGAACTGACCTAACATGCAAGGTTAACATGCAAGATTAGAGTCCCAGCACTGAAGAGACAAAGACATAGACAGAGAGACAACAGAAAGATGGTGGTTGGGTTTAAGAATTCCATCTACAAAACAAAAAAAAAAACCAAAACCAAAACAAAACAAAAAAAGAATTCCATCTACTGTGATGTCTCTAGGAATGGGAAATGTAAGCCTATGCTATCCTAGTTGCCTTCTAGGGAGAAATTCTACTAACTAGCCCCTTTAAAGTATTAATCTGGAAACTGAGTCTAGAAAGTCCTTGCTGCTGGTTTACAAATGAGATTGCAAGCAAGATTGATTTTTTTTTTAAAGTTTAAAAGCATATAATCTTAATTTGTTTTATTGTGTCAGAAATATATAGTTCAGATCTGTTTAAAGGATGGTTGACACTGTCTTATCTTATAAACTTGTGTACTCTTAACTTCTTGAAATCTATTAAATTACATATCTGGGTTAATTAAATATGCCTCATAAAATAGTAAACTGGATTGGATATTATATACCATTAAAACATACATGATATTTCAAGCATGTAATTTATAGTGATAGTAAGCATCTAAAAATAGTTTACTAAAAATACAGTTTATTTATATAAAACATCATCTGTTGAGTTGTTAAATTACAAAATTTTATACATGTTGTATAGATTTTTAATAAGAGTTTTCTTCTAAAATAGTTTCTAAAAAGAAAATAATTATAGTCATTTGTTTTTCCTGAAAAATCATAGGTAATGGAAATAAGAACTTGTAAATCCTAGTGGGTGTCACTGAACCTCAGCATCCACAAGTGTCAGATGGTGAACTGCTGGGAGTAGCCTTCCTAACCTCTTAACTCTTTTGCTCATTCCTGGGTATGCCTAACCGGAACGTATGCACACACTGAGTATTTAAGAGACATTATGGCACCCACTACTTGAAAACTCCCATGATGAACACATTGAGTATTTAAGAGACATTTTGGTACCCACTACTTGAAAACTCCCATGGTAAAATACTCTGGTCATAAGCTTAGGTTAGATACTTAGACAGACATCAGACAGAGACCAACCAACTAACAACACACACACACACACACACACACACACACACACACACACTCACTCATGTATCACATACTTGAAAATCACGCACCACCCACATTCCAACAGCAGCTTTCCTGGAAGAACTAATATTCCAAGTTAGCCTAGAATGCTTTGCTCTCCCATATTCCTAGGAGATGTACCCTTCTTAGCAGCCACTTTCTTTCTTTGCTTTCTCCTACCATTTTCCCTGAGACCAAAAAGGACTGTAGACTCAGGCATGGAGAGATGGTATTGGTCCTAGTGCTGTATATATTTTCTCCCCTAAAAATGAGGAAAAAACAAACAAAACCCTGCTATCGATATTTTTTCTCCCCTAAACATGAGGAAGAAACAAACAAGAAAACTAAAACCCTGCCCATTTGCCCTTTTAATGTGTATAGCAATCCAGAAAAAGACCAGAATGTTGGTGAAGGCAGGCTGCTTCTCTGGCAAACCTAACCACATGGGGCCTTTTAAGTGTCTTATGAGGAAGAGACATTGTTCTATCTACCAAGGTCAAATAACTTCAGAAATGCCTATAGTAGGGATTTGTATCCCATCATTACAGGCTTGGTCTTTGGAGAGACAATGAAAGTGATCAATTCAAACCCAGGATAAATAAGCCCAGAGGTGTGGGGTCTCAAAGCAGTGTTCTAGCCCTCTTGTGTATTTACAGTCAGTTCAGCAGGTATGCCTGAGTGTCACAGAATTGGGGATATCTAACATCAGGTAGTTCTGAGGACTTTTCACTGACTGAGAGGGGTGCTTTCAGAGGCTCCCAGCTTCTTGTCTTTATTCTTGTACTTCATGCCACAGTATAGAATTGGAGTTTTATTGTAAAGAGGAAAAAGGCTAATATTTTATTTTGAAATAATCTGACCAGTTAATGGGAGATTTGGCCAAAGGATAGAAAGATATGTACTTGGTCCTACTCTTTGTATACATAAAGAAAAACAGGATCTGGGAGGAAGCTAGGAGATGTACAAATGGATTACTTGGCCAAAATACCATTAACCATTTGCCAAGTATACTGACTGTCTTACAGAAGGAACACATTCCTTGTGATTACAGTATCTCAGCAGGGGACCATAGATGTGAAGTGGCAGTAGAGTCTCTTCATGTGAATAAAATACTGTATTGTTAACAATACAATAAGAACAAAGAGGTTACTCAAAGAAAGGAAGAACATTCTGCCCTATTTCTTAACAGGCTAGGTGAGTCCTTTAGAAAATGGAGGCTATCTCAGGTGGCCACCTTTTACTTTTTAATCACTTAAAAGTGGATAAAAGGTGGGGGTAGACCTTACCTTAATGGCTATATAACAAATTTCATATTTCAATGTTTTTGCTTCTAAGTGTCTAATTGAACCTGTCAGTGATTAGTTTAGGCTCTGTGACTTTAGATCGAAGTTTTCTGTTTTGCTTGAAGAAGTGTCATGTCTTTAGAAGTACAAATTTTGGATTAAGGATTGTTTAATGCTGCAGAAGAAATAATCATATCAAGAGTCTAATTAAAAGAATGAGGCCTCAGGCTTAATCAGGACCAGAATGCACTAGGACACCAGAGATCACTGGGCCTCTTAGCCCTCTTAGCTTCTGGGGGACAAAGAGGACAGCACATAGGCAGATGGACTCTAGCTTTAGCAGGACAATATAAATTAAAACTACAAATATCTTTGATTTCCACATCTAATTTTATATATGACTATATGTATACATGTATTGTCTATATGTGGCAATGTTTTTCTATTTTTTTTTTAATATGGAACCAAGTTGCCTTATAAGTGAGTGGTCACATAAATTGAAATTGTTAAATTAACTTGAGTTCTTTTTAGTTCCCAATAGGAGTTTTAAAGGAGCCCCCACAGGCTAAGCTTAGCCAAGAATCCTAATCCTGGCGGCAGCCCTCTCCACACCACCCGCACACCTACTGATTACCAAAGCTAAGATGGTGGGAACCAACTTGAATACTCTAACAGGGGAAACACCTGAATGATGCTCTGATGCTTTTAATGGCTTCTCTTTGTAGCTTTTTGCAGCCAAAGCTTAGGGGGAACTAAAAAGATTGGTGCATTGTGTAATGGAAATTTAGCCAAAGTTAATCTCTTTCTAAAGAAGGGAGTCTGGGGGAGGGATGCTGAGTGAAGGAGCAGGATAAGGCCTCTGGTGAACTCTGATAAAAGTAATGTCACAGGGAAGGTGGGATAACAAATATTCTCAGTAAGAAAGGGGTTGGGTGCTTAGAGTTACTACGCTAAGCCTGTCCCTAGATGTTTTGCAGAGTTAAATGCAAATTCCGAGCTTCTGAAACCTAACACATAATATGCTCACTTTATAGGTGTGTTAGTCATAACTTTCTAATGAAGAAAGTTGCCTTATGTATGAGATAACAGCAATGCCCTTATGGCAGAAGAAAGCTACCTGTGTGCCTCATCTTCCTCCTAGCAACACAAACCAACATACATTGAATATCAAGGGGCTTTATTCTTCTTCTTACATAGTTAATTCAAGAACTAGCTAAATATTCAAATGCTGTGCTTAATAAATTTCCACAGCACTGTGCAATGTAGGAATTTATATATTTATTAAATGAAGTTTCACTTAGTGCCTGAGTGTGGAACTATTCCCAAAGCAATTCAAGGACCCAGTAGTTAGGGATTACTGTTCAGACATGTGGACCATACTTGAAACACTGCTTTGCACTCACCAACTGAGACTTTGCAGCATCTATTCCAGGCTGAGAAACTCAGTTCCTTCTCATATGAAATGGGAACAATCATCTCATCTACCCCTTAGGAAATGAACTCACAGGGAAAACATGCAAATTATGACACACAGTGCCTAGAAAATGTGAGCTGTAGTTCCTTAAGACTAGGGCGAGTACCACAAGTAAATGGCTATCTTGAGTGACAGTCCTCTGAGCCAAGCAACCACTCTCTTGGGGAATTCAGCTGTACCTCTCTGCCTTGTAAGAGTTCATTCCAGCCATTCTTATTGATGATTTAAACCTCAGCAGAAATGGGCAGAGTGGGCCACAAAAGTTCCACCTGAATATCCAGCTGTTCCTTACTTGGCAACTCAAGTGACCTAGGAGAGGGGCCAGAGTCTATAGAGATCAGAAAGACTAGAGGAGTCAGGTTCCATCTAGGCTAATAAGGCTTTTCAGGTGCAACCTGTTGGGATGGGGTGGGGGAGTGCCCACACTCCAGTAAATAATCCCTCACCTAGGTTCCCCAGAGTTAAGTTTTGCAAAATTGTGCTTGAGTTTGGGACAGACATTGGTTAGTTTCTCTCTGGGAAAGGAGTTTAGTAACAATGACATAGAAAAAGGAGATGAAGGAGATTTGGCAGGAATTCTGAGAGAAGTCAGTTGAAAGCATCTTCCATGAAGAATCTTAAAAACAAGAGCAAAAGGCCCATTCTATTTTCCCCATATCCTCCCAAAGTCCCTGACTCGGACTGAAGAAAATGCATTGTTCTTACCCCAAGGCATATAGAAAGTTAACTGTTTCATAATTACCTAAGGTCTATAGAAGCTCTTGAATACAACTTTTGAAGGACCATCACAGAGCAGTTGATTCCACATAAAAATTTACTTGTAAGGATGGTACATACACATCACACAAGAAGAACTTAACATGCAAATAACATCATTTCAAAAAGGAGCACAGTGGGATTCTTGGGAGATGAAGGTCATGGCAGGGTGGGTGATGGATCTCAAACGTTGAGACTGCACTTGAGGAAATTCTGGGCTGGGCAGTGTCAATAGTTCCCGGGCTCAGGCACATTCCATTATGAGTGGAAGGGATTATAATGGAATGACATGGATGGCTTCTTATAATCAGAAAAGCACACTGACCTTCACACTACACAGGTGCAGCAGCATAATGAACCACCACGTGTATGCGCATCAATTCCTGGGGAAGAGTCCAACGAGGTTAACTTAGCTTGTATCCCAAGAAAAGAAAAACAGTGACATTATTCACACAGAGGAATATGCCCCACTCCCACCAACATCCTTTGCTTAGAAAAGAAAGGAAAAAAGCCACATAGCAATTGTAATTATTTTGACTAAATAGGTAAAATATTACAAATAATGTTATGACATAAATAATTTGATTTTTAATTTTAACACTTAACTTTAAGAACTAAAAAAAATCATAAGAAATTTTGTTTTCTCTTTCCAATAAATAAAGAGTTGGTCTTGGGGGTCTACAAGAGATGGAAAGTTTTTTCTACCTAGTCCTTTAATAAAACTACATAAAAGAATCCTCTGCTATGTGCTACTCATAAGTATTTCTTTTCACAAAGCAATTGCACATATGATTGAACTGCTAAGTATATCATGGACTTCATCTCAACACCTTTACTTATTCAGGCATCTACTCAGATATAAAAGATTAAATAGGAAGCACTGTTTACAGGAAGTACTGTTTACAGGAATTTTCCAGTAGAATCCTATTGCTACAAAAGTCCAGTGTCCTAGTTAGTTTTATTGTTAATTTATCACCTTGAATCATCTGAGAAGGGATCTTCAATCAAGGAACTGATCCGATTAGACTGAAATGCCTATAGGGCATGTCTGTGGGAGACTGGCATGACTGCTCACTTATAAGGAGGATCCAGCTTATCATGGCGGTACCACTTCCTAGGCATGGATCCTGGACTGTAAAAGGAAGCTAGCTAGTGGTGAGGAGCCTGCGAGCAAGCCTACAAGTCCTGCTGAGTTCCTGTCCTGACTTCTCTTAATGATGAAGTATAACTGAGTAAACCCATTCCTGCCCTAAGTTGCTATGGGTCAGAGTAGTTTATCAGAGCAACATATGCAAATCGGAACAACTACTAAGTTATGTAAGGGAACCCAGCCCACTGTGGGCCACAACATACCCTAGACGGGTGGTCCTAGGCTATGTAAGAAAGCTAGTTAAACTTGTGCTATGAATGAAGCAGCAAGAAATATGTTCTATATTTTCTGCTTCAAGTTCCTGCTTGAGTTCCTGTCATAACTTCCTTAAATGACAGAGTGGTTGTTTGAATGAGAATGGCCCCTATATAGGCTCTTATATTGGAATGTTTAGTCATCAGACAGTGAAGCTGTTTATGAAGGATTAGTAGGTGTGGCAGTGTTGAAGGAGTTGTCCCCCTGAGGGAGATCATTGAAGGGTTAAAAGTGGATGCCAGGAGCAGCTCATTCTCTCTCACTGCCTACTGCCTGTGGATCAGAGTATAAAGCTCTCAGCTTCTGCTCTAACACCATGCTTATCTGCAGTGCTTGAGCCTCTATGATGATCATGGAATAACCCTTTGAAACTGTAAGCAGCTACCCAGTTAAATGCTTTCTATGAGGTGTCTTGGTCATGGTTTCTCTTCACAACAATAGAACAGTAACTAAGACAGACTAGTACCTGTAAGGTGAAATAAATCCATTTCCCCCCTTAGTTGCTTTTGATCAGGTGGCTTTATCTCAGCAATAGAAGATAAAACATAACAGAAATTGGTACCAAGTGTGGTATATTGCTATGATAGACCTGACCATTTAGTGTATTTTGTCAGAAGATTGTGGAAATATTTGGAACTTTAATCTGGGAAAGCCGTTGAGTACCAGGAGAGAGAGAGAGAGAGAGAGAGAGAGAGAGAGAGAGAGAGAGAGAGAGAGGGATATCTGTGCATCAATGTGCATCATTGGGAAACTAGGAAAATGATTCCTCAGTGTTAGCGCACAGAAGTTATGGACTTAGGAGCCAAGGCTACATTTCAAGCTGGCAGCAGACCTTAGTAAATAGTATCAAAGAGGTGCCCAGGTGATACTGATTTTAAAGGTGTGAAGGGGGTCGTGGGGATCAGCTGGAGCCTGGCAAAGTGTGGCAAGGTCAACGTTTCTGTGGAGAGGAAAGGAAAGGCCATTAGTGAAGATGCAGCATTAGTTGTAATGGAAAGCAAGGGTATTGGAGATCCATGCTAGTGAGGTATCTGCCAAGGGCAGCTGGAAGTCCTCAGGTAGAGCTGGCCTAACCCCATAAGGAGAGCTATGTGTGCTGTAGATGGCAGAGCTGAAGTAGGGCTGCACAAGCCCTTTTGGAGCCAGAAAACTATACAATGACTCCTAGATGTTAGACACTGTACTATAGCATTTACACTGCTGAATTTGGGTTTTGCTTTGATCTGATTGCTTTAATGCACCATTTGGAATGATAAGTATTCAGCTTTTTAAAAATTAATCTATAAGAATAATTTTTATTGTTAGGATATTGAATTTTTAAAGAGACCTTGGATTTTAAAGTGGTAGGACCTGAATAACTCCTCCCTAAGGATTAGTTTTTATGGTACCAGAAGGTACCATGGAAGCCTCCAACGAAGAAAGGCAACTAGCAGTCTTACACAGCTCTGATGCTTATGGATTATATCAATTACTAACATGCGACAATAACCCTAAGAGTTCAGCAATGGCATGCATATCTTGGTGGTAACCAAAAACTTTCTAATTATGATTAGGACCTACTCAACTATGGGGGAAAATACCTGGTACTGGAAACCTAGCTAATTATTCAATGCTAGGAAGTCATGAATATTGGAGCTGAACCTACAACCACTACCTTACCAAACCCACACGATCCCTAGCAACAATCTATCTTTATATCCACAGATAAGCGTAGTCTTTACCCCTCATAAAGGAAACATCTCTTTGCAAGAGGCAGGGACTACTACAGAAAGCCACAACCAAACAAAATATGGGGATGAGGGTCTCAGTCTTAATGAATCTAGACTCTCACACCTCAACCTCAGGGAATACTGTGGAAGAGGGTGCAGAGATACTATAAGCCTGAAGATCAGGGAGTTTGCTCTGAAATTTTTGTCTCCTAGTAATGTCAGAAGCTACATGCAAAAAGTCTCTCCAACATGACTGCCCAAATATGAGCTGAGCAAGAATAACACCTACAAACATACCAAAGTGGGTGGTGGAGGGAAAACCTATGAGGCCTCCACTTTACACAAAGAACTATAGGCAACTAAGAAATTCAGGAAATGGGAGAAACAGTCTTCCCTGGGAAAAAGCACAGCAATTAGTTAGCCAATACCAAATGGCAATCCCTAGAAACATACATACAAGCAACAGAATACAGACAAGCAGGTTATATTTAGGAGTATATATGTATAGTGTACATACATATATGCATGTAATAACAATTAGTGGAAAGAGAGGCTATGAATTGAAAGAGAGCAAGGAGATGTATGGGAAGGTCTGAAGAGCTGAAATGGAAGGGAGAAGGGCTGTGATTGTATAATAAGCCCAAATTTTTAAAAAAAAAGAAGAAGAGGAAGAAGAAAAAGGAGAAGGAAGAAGAGGCGGGAGAGGAAGAAGAGGAAGAGGAAACTGCTGCCACAGGAAAGAAGTCACAGCAGATTGCAATTTTGGTGCATTTGTTGTGTTCCATACTGTGGCCTGAGCAAATCCGACATCTATGCTCTAAGCCCTTCTCTGCCTGACATCACAATAGGTGATACTGGGTTTTCAGTAATGATGCACATGACAGGACCTCTCTTACCCCAGACCTTTACACTACCATGGCCACTAGCTTCCTGCTTGATCCCTTGGAAGCCTCCTCTTCACTTACAGATCACCTTTTCTAGCATGGAGACTGTTGGGTCCTTAAAATTTTACACTAGGGCTGCATTCTCATGTATATAATCTTTTGAGTTAATTTGCTTTCTATTGCTGTAATAAAATCCCATGACCAAAAGCAACTGAGGAAGGAAAGGGTTTATTTGGCTTACATATTTTAGGCCCTGGTCTATGGAGTGTGGGAAGCCAAGATAGGAACTGAAGCGGAGGCCATGGAGGACACTACTTACAGGTTTGCTCCACATGGTCTACTCAACCTGCTTTCTTACACCACCCAGGACCATCAAGCTAGGAGTGGTACCTCTCATATAGCACCCCCTCCCATAGTGGTCTTGGCCCTCTCACATCAGTCATTAACCAAGGAAATGCCCCATGGACTTGCCCATAGACGAATCAGGTAGTGGTACTATCTCAATTGAATTTCCATCTTCTCAAATGACTGTACTTGTATCAAGTTGACAGACAAACAAAACTAACCAGATGTTCTTCAACACTGGCCAGCACTGACAACTCCTAGATGTCTGTGACAGCCAAAAGCATTTATCTGGAGTTCAAGCTCAGTACCCCCACACTGAACACCTTGGCCAAACCCAGAGTCTTTGTTCTCATGTCTAGTTGTTTTTTAATGTCTAGACTTAGGAATAGTTCCTCCATCCACTCAAAACTTCTTGCCAGAAACATGGAAATCGACATCGATTCATATAAGTAAGTTCAAGTCTAGCCTGGTATACATAAAAAAATTTCAAGACGGCCAGAGCTACATAGTGAGACACTGTCTTTTAAAAGCTAGGAATATAATATAAAAGACTGAGCACATAAACATTTTATGAATTATTGAAACAATATGCATTTTCTGTTTAAAAATCCAAGCCATACAGGTAAAAATATGAGAAATTTTCATAATTCCATCCTTGAAGGAAGCCACAGTTTCTAGTTTAGAGTGAGTTTCTTGTTCCTAAGGGAAAGAACAAGTCACGCAACACATCACCAAAGACTGTAATTAACAATATTGATTAGTTTAAGTTGTCCTAAGTGTAGTTAATGGACATTTAAGGTCTGGTGATTCTCAGTAGGAGAATCAAGTTACAGTAACCCTCAAACCCACCAAGAGCCCCTCCTTTGTGGTAAGAGACCCTAGTTTAGTATTCATTATCTGATATGCATTTGCTGAAGGATGGACCAACCAGATCCAGGGAAGAAGGAATAACGTCCATGAATTCTCCCTGTGGAAACTTCAAATAACTTATGAACCAGACTTGTGAGGGAGAACAGGGGACATTAAGGTGCATGCTTCTGAATGTGCCTTAGAACTTTTTTCCTTAGAGAGGAGAAAACCTCACTCACTATTGTAATTAAACTATTCTTGGAAGTTCCTTTGGCATTTGACGCTCTCTTCCCAATTTGATGGACCCTCCCTAGTTTGAGAAACAATTGGTTCTGAAGGTGATGAGTTTGTTTTTAGAGGATGGTTCCAGCTCAATGGTCAGGAAACGTAAATATGAGCACCTGCGGATGCAGTTCTCTGTTATTAGTTTATTGCTCAGAGTCTAGTTCTGTGCATCTGAGACACAAAATCAGGATGGAGGGTAAAACTGGGCTGATCTTGTGAGGAAAAGGTTGAGTAGCTTCCAGGCAGCCATTTTCCTGGGCCACAATCATGATCATGAGCTCTGAATACTCCTTACCACTTCCTTCCTGTCAGAGCTGATGCTTAGGTGTCAGTCAGCCCAGGCTCCTTGCTTTTTTACTTGACCGTTTGTGTTCCATCCAAAGGACATCTGATGGGAAAATTATCACAATGTAACTCTATGCTTGAATAAGTCAACAACAAAGCTGTCTTCTAAGAATAATAGCCTGGGGTACCTTTTTATTATTATTAAAAACAGATTTCAATGACAAGCTTTCAAAACATTTTCTTTGTACAATGAGTGATGTGACTTGGCAGAATTATGCAAAACAGACAGGCTTACCTCTGCCTTCAGTTAACTAAAGTCTTTTTTGTACTGATTTCAGCAACTTGTTCAACTTTTCTGTTATCAATACATTAATTTAATACTATCTAGTGATAACAGGCAGTGAAATAGTAGAATCAGTTACAAGAACTTGAAGGTGATTCCTCTATAGTGCTGAGATAGATTATTTAGTAGGTTTGATGTAGTAAATGCATTTTCTGTTTGCTGTACTTTTTTTTAAGTCTGTTGAGGATCAGCTTATATATGTCAACAAGATCAGGTGGAAGGGCCTGCTGTGGCACACCAATTATTATAATGTATTACCTGACTTATAATTTTGTTTGTTTCTATCTCTTAGGAATCTGTTCCTTTCAGGACCTTTAGGGAGTGTCTGCTATGACAGAACAGACACGACACACATAATGAACATTACAGAGTTTAAACCCTAGAGACAGAGCTTATGCTTGAGAGGAGAGAGCGACTTTTAAATCAGGTAAGCAAAAACTTCACATATTATAGAATGAGGGTTTTTTTTTTTTCTTTTTTGAGATAGGACTTCTCTGTGTAGGTCAGGATGGCCTTGAACTTGTTATCTCTGTCCTTAGCTTTGTGTAAGCCATGCATGTAATAACTCAGTTTCTATTATGCCTAGCTCTTAGAGTAGGACATTTCAATAAGAGTTTAAAAAATCAATATTTAAAGCTGTGAACAGAAGATGAAATTTCCATGAGTTTCCAGGAAAAGTGCCAAAGATAAGGAGACATCACGTGAAGACAGGAAGAGGGGAAAGGAAGGACACATGTGCAAAGGAGAACTCCAGACACTAGAGAGAATAAGCACAGACATCCTGAGGTAGAGTAACAGCACATGAGCATCCTGAGAAAGGGCAGGGAGGCCAGCATAGCCAGACCAGGAAGGAGAAAGGGAAGGACAGTGAAGAACAACGTTAGGATTAAAACCAGAGAACAGATCATGGCAGGCATAGTTCAGTGGAAGGACAACGGTGGTCACACATAAGGTAAGGAGTTGCTGAAGACACCCTAGTGAAAAAGTAACACGATGTGGTTGACATAGAACATTTAGAGTCTGGCTGCTGCTTTAAGAACACACTGGAAGGAAGGCAAGGGAGGAAGTTGGAAGTCCTTGCGGGAATCCAAGCTATGGTATGATTAGAAAGGGTGTAGTGTGTGGTGATCAACTGGCTGGAAATGTGGGCAGGAGAGTGCCCACTGTGAGGGCGGCCTTTTTTGTAATTTGCAAAGCTTCTTGCTAACCTTGGCTTGTTCGGACATACTTAGTCTGTGCAGCTGTAGCTAAGCGAGGATGCTGTCTGCTCCACTCTTGCTAATCTCCTACCGCCATGAACCTGTTTGTTGTTACCTCAAGCAGAGTGTTTCTTGTGCCAGAAACTAGAATCTATAGCCACATCTCCTAAATTTGCTCTTCCCATTATGAACAACGCAGTTTGTTTTGTCCATTGTATCACTATACATATTTCAAACTTTACTGTGTTTATGAGAATTAAACTACTGTGAACCAAAGAAGGCTAAAATGGAAGCTCAGAGGCTATATGAAGCCCTGGAGCTCTCAAGACCAAATGAAACAGGAAATTTCTGAGCAGAGGCACCTTGCTTAAAGGTGAAATGGCTCAGTGGTTAAGATCACTGTCTGTTCTTCCAGAGGTCCTGAGTTCAATCCCCAGCAACTACATAGTGGCTCATCTATGATGGGATCTGGTGCCCTCTTCAGGCATGAAGATGTACAAGCAGATAGAACACACACACACACACACACACACACACACACACACACACACACACAAAATAAATAAATCCTTTTAGAAAAACCCAAAATTATAACCGGCCCAACTCTGTTATGCTTGCAGACAGGAGCCTAGCATAACTGACCTCTGAGAGACTCTACCCAGTAGAGCAGTAGACTGAAACAGAAGCAAATACCCACAATTAAGCATTAGATGCAGGTCAGGGACACCTGTGGAAGAGTTGGGGGAAGGATTGAAGGCCCTGAAGTAGATGGGAACCCCACAGGAAGACCAACAGAGTCAACTAACCTGGACCCCTGGGAGCTCTCAGAATCTGAGCCACCAACCAAAGAACATATGTGGGCTGGAATGCCCCTCCCCCTTCCCCCCCTGCACATTATGTAGCAGACAGGCAGCTGAATCTTCATGGTTGTCCTATCTGGCCTCAATGCGAAAGGATGTGCATAATCTGGCAGATTTGATCTGTTCGGGTGAGGGGATACCTGGGGAGGGGGATTCCCACTTTCTCCAAGGAGAATGGAAGAGGTGAGGGGGGAGGGGCTTGGTGAGGGATGGACCAGGAGGGGGAGCAGCCTTTGGGATGTGAATCAGTACATGAATGAATGAATGAATGAATGAATGAATGAATGAATGAATGACTTCTGACAGGATATAAAGCTTATGGCCATGCTCAGCCCAGGGTTTTTCTGTTTCCTGCTTTTTCTGGTTTTTTCTCTCTCCGTGGAGGATTCTTTTTGTCCCAGAGAGCAGGAAGCAGCAGCTTTTACACAGCCTACTGGAGAGAGAATCTCAGACTTTCTTCTCAGTGGCACAAGCATAGAGAAAGTATCTGGTTCTCATCATGTCACCCCATGGGTAAGGGGAAATAATGATAAAATTGTTGTTGCAACATCTGTCCACTGATCCAGGAACCTCATAGGCTCTATTAGAATAAGTAAGAGTAAAATACAAAACCTTAGTAAAAGGCAAGTGGCCATCTCTAAACAATGTACATATATACAACACTAAAAGGGCTCGTTGAAATATATATTATTAATATACTATATTAATGTATATTAAGTAATATATATTATTGTTGCACACATCTGTAACAGTAAAAATTAGAGGAGAAACTCATGAATTTGAACATGAAAGGAGTTGTAAAGGCAAGATCAGTGGAGATGACATAAATACAGAACTCAGGTGTCTCCTCCGTTCTTCACACTCAAATAACTTGTTGATCTGACCTCAGATGACTGTGCAAAGACATCTGGTTCCTCCCTTCTATGCCTTCTTTAAGTCCTACCCAGTTGCATCTTGGTTACAAAAATCATCATCCATCCCCAACATTTTTATTCACAGACTAAAAAGACACAAAGGAGTCTATACACCGCCAAGGGGTGCTTTCAAACCTAGGAATGTGCAGCTTACAGTGAGCTGGGTGATTTTCCAGAGCATGATGGGAGCTGCAGGGCTGGTGCCCTATCAGTCTGACACTGCTTCTCCCAGGGTGGTGATGCACTACGGCTGGAAAGGTGATGATATTACATATATGGAAATGTTTGACAGCTAGAGGAAGATTGCAAAAGAGGAAGCAGTCAACATTTTCTTCAGAGGTGCTTTGTCCAGTGTACTGAGAGGCTTGGGTGCTGCTTTTGTATTGGTATTGTATGATGAGATCAACAAATAAGTCAAATGTAATCAAAACTCAGGCTTACTGGTCCACAGTGGACTTGGTTCACAGGCTTACAGATCCATTGTGTGATTTAATTGTTAAATTAGGGAAATGAAAAGACAGATTTTTGGATAAAACCAGACCACAAAGAAGACCTCAGAAAAAAGGCTTTGTTGTAGTTATTTTTCCATTGAGATTCCCACGGCAAACAGCTAGCTTATCACACTTGTATAATTAATTAACTGAAGAAATGATTATTAAAAAGTAACTGAATGTGAATCATTAATAGAGACTACTCAGTCCAAAAGCAAACCTAAGCAAACCAGGAAGTGAGCTTCTTTCTAATTCCACTCTGTTAAGGGGAAGAGAGAGAGAGAGAGAGAGAGAGAGAGAGAGAGAGAGAGAGAGAGAGAGAGAGAAAGAAGGGGGAGAGACAAACAGACACACACACATACAGAGAGAGGGGGAGGACAGAGACAGAGAGAAAGAGAAACAGAGACGGAGACAGAGAACTCACAGATATTACAGTGCTCTACTAAGGAGATGGAAATTAACACACAATTCTAAAAAAGAAAAAGTTCAAATGCCTGAAAGAACTGAAAGAGAATGTGCCACCCAAGAGAAGAATGATGCCTGGGGAACATTACTGGTCCCTGACTAAGGACACCTCCAGTGTACACTCTGCTTCTAAGCTAACAGCAGTGGCAGTCTTTATCAAGCCTTTAAGCCGGACTCCATCTCAGACAGTCTGTCACAGTGTATCTATCACAGGCAGAGTGATTCTGTAGGATGGGTGGTCACTAGTGTGTTGCCTTCCTGAAACTATCTAGAGCCTCATATAGATGGGATCTTCCCCGATTCCCACTGCCAGTGCAATCCTACTCCATGTAACGATGTGCAAATGCTAAACAAGGGATACTACTTTGTACAGAGTATCAAGTTCACTACCTACAGAGGCTCCAGGAGTGAAGAACAGCTAAAAGGTGAAGGGACCTGGTGAAGCCAAAGGCAAATCGCAGTATGCCAAAGCTGAGCATAGTTTCACATTCAAGGCTTAGGCTTTTCTTGAGGGAGATGAAATCAGACCCCACGTTCCCCACTAGAAGTCAAAGTCAGAAGCATTGGAGAAAAGGAGCCAAAGCTGCCCATCAGCCACTGAAACAGAAGTTCTAAGAAGGCCAAGAATCTTGGAACTCTCCTCAAAGAATGTGTCCCAGGCCCAAGCTACCAAGAAAAAGTCATAATCAATATCACACTGAGAAGAAAGGATACATTTGCCACAGTCGGTTGAAAAGCAACATAAATATCTGACATGGAGTAGTAAATCCCATAGGGTTCAGAAGAGGAAAATGAAATGGTCTCTCTGGACAGTGCAATGGTCCTGTATTAAGATCAGTTTGTTCCCTGCTCATAGTTTATTCCATACTCTGTAAAATAGTGTCTTCAGACTGTGTCTTGTCCAAGGTAACTCCATCTGATAGCAGCATTTGGCTCCATTTTTGAGTGCAAGTGGAGAAGATAGTGTAGACATCTGTCTAACACTTGTCACAGGCACTGATAAATAACTTACTCCTAAAAGTAAAATGCTACCACCTATACATTTATCAAAGTATGAATATATGGGACTATTAAAACTGTATCAGAAAAAGGTGCCACTCTCTCACATAGACACCTTTGAAGATGAGGACATTTAACAATATTGTGGCAATAGCTCTACCTGACTAGTGTATTAAGAGGCCAACGGATAAAGTACTTTCCCTGCTGTCCTCTGAGCTGCACCCTCAGACAAGTATCCCACTGTAATTCAGCTGATTGGAATTACCACCCACTTGTCCATCGGGTCATCTAACAAGAGCTGCTCCTGCATTCACCTCTTCAGTTTGATTTGGCCCTCTGCAGCCAGGCTCTGACTCCAGCTGGGGGTGAACATCTTGGTTAGCCACTATAGTGGTACTCTTTGCACTTCTGTTGCTCTATACCTCTGTTTCCAGCAAGGCTTCTATAAGCTCTTATGTGGTCTCTTTATCTCTTTTGTTGCCATTCTGTAATGTACATATGTCCATATAAAGAGATATAATTACTGTGTTATATGTAGTGTATGATCTGATTAGTAATTAAAATTGGGCTAAAAGATCTTGGGTTTGCCAATGGCCAGCTATAAGAAAATACTAGGACCACTTGGAAAATTGCAGAAAAAAAACTTGACATATGATATAAACTGCAAATTTATTATTTAGCAAATCATGATAGTGTAGAAATATGCAAATATAGCCTCCACCTTGAGGGATAGCTATATTTCTGATATAGCACACTACTACACCCGATCATGAACTTCACAGTGGGACAAAGAAATGAGAGACTTTGAACCTCATGACATAAAAGTAATAAGCTAGGAACACATTTCTAGTAAGAATAAAGAAGAAAAGACTATGACCCATAAGCATGTTGTCAGTGTATGCTGAAAGTCTAGATGTCAGAGACTTGTCTATGGAAAAGGAGTAGGAGAGAAACAGAGTGTAACACTCAGTATGAGAATATGAAACATGCATTTAAAAAACATGGGGAAAGAACGATAATGTAGAAGAACACTCATGGTTTGTCCAGAAAGTGGGTAAGTGGAAGATAAGTAATGATTAAGAGAAGATACTGTAGCTATTTCCAGATGTGCAGAACAGTATGTCATAAGACTGAGGCAGCACAGTAAGCCCCAGCAAGAATAACTTAAGTAAATCTGCATAGAAACAGCATAGTGAATCAGAAGAACAAAACCAAAACCTCTGTAGCATCATTGAAGAAGAAACATTACCTAAAATGTAACAGCAACTAGAAGCTCATCTTTACACAGCAGCAAAGCACTTCAGAAGATAATGTAATAATGTATTCAAAGGGGAAACACCACAGATAGCCTAGAATTATGTATTTAGCAAGCCTGTAATTCAAGAGTAAGGGCTGACTCAGGAATAACAAAATCAGAAATGTCCTATTCTGCTTAATTTAAAAATTACTTTAGCCAGAGAATATTGAATATGGAAATAAGTTGAAATAAAAAGTTATATGACATAGAGGAACTAGCCAGTACTTTTATTCATTTTAATACAGCTGAAAAAATTAATGATAAATGACCAGACTTGGAAGTGTACAGAAGGAGGAAGTAAAGGAAGGCCACATGTAGGCGATAGAGAAGGGAGACTAGGCATTGCAAAGCCCTTGGGCCTGTTAGAGGACAACACAGAGATTAATGACTTTCCTTTTTTATAAATTGACTGTGCCTCTTAATCAACTGAGTTAAAGCACAGCAGGAGGACTTGTCAAAGAGGAAATGTGGCTGACCCAATGGGAAGAAAATGGAGTATAAGCCCCACCCCCACCCCAAATGAGACGTGATGGTGGAAGGTGTTGCTTTCCCAACATCCTTCTGCACTACTTTTCTCTCCTCTCTACAAACCCCTGAATTTGTGAACATCTTCCTGTCTTCTCTTGGCTCCACTGAAGATCAACGATCTGCTCCCAGATTCCACTGAAGTAAGATCTCAGATGCTTTAAAACGCTCTCTTAAAAGTTGCAGAATCTTATTAGAAATATTCCACCACATGTTTCTGGGGGGAAGGGAGGATAATTTGCTCTTTAATTTCAAAGAATATATCTTCTTCTTGTAGTCTGCTATAACGGGAAACAAAGGGTAATGAGACGTGGCTCCCATAGCTGGGAGAATTCTTTATCCTTTACAGGTCTTCAAAAAGAGTCAGAGCTAAAGCTACTGGATATGTCTGATGATTTCATCTTATGTGGACAAAGACAAAAGGATAGAAGGCTCTGCTTAACCAAACTGGGCCTCTACTAATTTTACCCATAAAAGGTAATTTCTTGCCTCCCTGTATAACTAACAATTAGTTATACAGTGAGAAATAAAAGATTTTTTCTAGGTGATTCTGTGTTGAGTTCTTTTACATGCCTCTGAGGTAAAGATTCTTGTTTGGGGAAACCTAGATGTTATCTAACTTCTTCAAGATACAAATTCAGGTAGTCATAGACTAAGCTTCAGTTATCTAATAAAACAATTTATAATGCAAATATATTGCAAACATACTCTTTTGTATTAATTGTTGTATTAGCTACTTTTGTTGCAGTGATAAAATACCATGTCCAAGACCAAGCATAGGAGTTTCAGAGTGTTAGAGTCCATAACTGCAAGGACAGCTGGCAGCAGACAGGAGAAAGCTGCTGGAGATAACACCTTTAACCACAAACACGAACAGAGAGTGAACTGGAAACAGGCTTGCTAAATACATAATTCTAGGCTATCTGTGTTGATGTGACATAGACGTACCATTTAGGGCTGAGGTATTTAAGCTTTCAGTCACACAAAAAGGAGATGACTGCCAGGTGATTAAATGTATTGCATGGGAGTTGCATTTAGAAGCTTGGTAAAATGTCAGCTACTCTAAATCACTTAAATTTGATTATAATCCATAAACAGCAAAGAGAAAACCGATTGTTCCCTAATATACTAGTAAGTGGGTTGGAAGAAAATGTTTGTGCATTTTGAAAAATGAAACAAAATCCCTGTAAGTATTGTTGTGGTGGTAAGTGGACAGCCTTTTCTTTTAAGTTATCAAAGGGGAGAGCTGGTGCTCCTACGACGGAAGGTCTTGGCCCCTGGATGGGCTAGAGAGTTACTTCCTTGGTCTCAGGGAACCATGAAGAAGTAGAGAAGGAATTGTGATTATCACTAAGACATTAGAAGATATAAGTTTTAATCAGTTGTAGACTAGTTACAGAAGCAATGGAAGAAACATTTGGACAGTTAGCTGAGATGAGGAATACACTTTAAGACCTGCTGTACTTACCCTAGGAAACCTGGGGCAATACAGGTATACATTCCTTTAAAGGGGTCTTTACTTGGGCCTTCTAACAAGGCTGATGTTTCAGAAACTGGGACTTTGTCAGGCAATGAGAGCCCACCCTAAGTCATTATAAATTTGAAATATCTTCTCAATAACACCTATCAGATTTTATTTAAAAAAAAATGGACACCTAGGTTATAGTGGTCAGTCATTGGCTCTCTGAGCAAGTGAAATTAAGAGTTTTCTGGGCTCTTCTTGCTTATACTTACTTGCCAGCACGTCTGTTGAACCTACTTCTTCAGGATTCCAGCTTCTACAGAAGGCCGACTGAAACAACTAGCTCTGTGGGACTGAGCAACTACTAGAACCTTGGACTTCCCATCCACAGCTGCCCATTGTTGAAGAAGATGAGCCTGAAGTCTGAACGCAGGGGAATTCATGTGGATCAATCTGAGCTCCTGTGCAAGAAAGGATGTGGTTACTACGGCAACCCTGCCTGGCAGGGTTTCTGCTCCAAGTGCTGGAGGGAGGAGTACCACAAAGCCCGGCAGAGGCAGATCCAAGAGGACTGAGAACTGGCAGAACGACTTCAGCGGGAGGAGGAAGAGGCCTTCGTGAGCAGCCAGAGCAGCCAAGGAGCCCAGTCCCTCACCTTCTCCAAGTTTGAGGAGAAGAAAACCAATGAGAAAACACGCAAGGTCACCACAGTGAAGTTCTTCAGCGCCTCTTCCAGGGCTGGATCCAAGAAGGCAGAAATTCAGGAAGCCAAAGCTCCCAGTCCCTCCATAAACCGGCAGACCAGCATTGAGACGGACCGAGTGACTAAGGAGTTCATAGACTTTCTCAAGACCTTCCACAAGACAGGCCAAGAAGTCTATAAACAGACGAAGATGTTTTTGGAAACAATGCCTTATAAAAGGGATTTAAGCATCGAGGAACAGTCAGAGTGTACTCAGGACTTTTACCAGAATGTGGCTGAAAGAATGCAGACCCGTGGGAAAGTTCCTCCAGAGAAGATAGAGAAGATAATGGATCAGATCGAAAAGCACATCATGACCCGGCTCTATAAATTTGTGTTCTGCCCAGAGACTACAGATGATGAGAAGAAAGATCTCGCCATTCAAAAGAGGATCAGGACTCTGCACTGGGTGACACCTCAGATGCTCTGTGTCCCTGTCAATGAGGAAATTCCTGAAGTGTCTGACATGGTGGTGAAAGCGATCACAGACATCATTGAGATGGACTCAAAGCATGTGCCTCGGGACAAGCTGGCCTGCATCACCAGGTGCAGCAAGCACATCTTCAATGCCATCAAGATCACCAAGAATGAGCCAGCCTCGCTGATGACTTCCTGCCCACCCTTATCTACATCGTCCTGAAGGGCAACCCCCCTCGTTTGCAGTCCAACATCCAGTACATCACTCGCTTCTGCAATCCCAGCCGGCTCATGACAGGAGAGGATGGCTACTACTTCACCAACCTGTGCTGTGCTGTGGCTTTCATCGAGAAATTAGACGCTCAGCCTTTGAATCTAAGTCAAGAGGATTTTGGCCGGTACATGTCTGGTCAGACATCCCCCAGGAAGCAAGAGTCTGAGAATTGGTCCCCGGAGACCTGCTTAAGTGTGAAGCAAATGTATAAGAACTTGGATCTTCTGTCTCAGTTGAATGAACGGCAGGAAAGGATCATGAACGAAGCCAAGAAACTTGAAAAAGACTTAATAGACTGAACAGACGGGATTGCCAAGGAAGTTCAAGACATTGTTGAGAAATACCCACTTGAGATTAAGCCCCCAAGCCAGCCCTTAGCAGCCATTGACTCTGAGAACGTGGAGAACGACAAGCTCCCTCCGCCACTGCAGCCTCAGGTGTATGCAGGGTGAAGTCTCGCTCACGGCCATGTTTATTTGGGGCTGATTTCAGGGGGCTGCTGTGTTCCACTGTTCAGGTCTGGAATATGAATTAACTGCTTAAAAATTCAAACTATTTTTAAGGTACAGATTTAGGGATTGTTTTTTTTTTTTTCTTTTCTTTTTCCTAGAGGGGAAGCTTAGTAAATAATAATGTACTAATTATTTGTGTTGGTGAAATAGGTTTGTGTGAATTCTGTGTCCCTCTTTTATGTCCTCCCTGATTTTCCCATGGGTTTCCTCTGTGGTAGACACCGTTGTTGGTTTTGGGCAAACACTGCCTTTTAAAGGATAAAACAGATGCTATAAAGTCTATGCTGAAATGAATTCTATGTTCCCACACTCTCCCAGTGTGAAATAATTTTTTTAAAAAAAATACTCTATTCATTTATTTTATGTATATGAGTACACTGTAGCTGTCTTCAGACACACCAGAAAAGGGCATCAGATCCCATTATGGATGGCTGTGAGCCACTGAGTGGTTGCTGGGAATTGAACTCAGGACCTCTGGAAATACAGTCCGTGCTCTTAACCATTGAGCCATCTCTCCAGTCCCTGAAATAATTTTGTAATTGTAGAAATATAACATAATGTTAATAAGTAAATATGTAAAATTGTAAATATGTAAAAAAAAAATAGGGCTGGGGAGGGGTGCATGGCATTTCATGAGCTGATTTTTTTTTTTTTAGGTGAAAATGAAATATATTGAATGTTTGCCTTTAAAAAAAAAAAAGAGTTTTCTGACACGTGATGAACAATGGGCATCCATTGGTGGCAATATATGGTCACTATGCCTGGGTAGGGGGCAAATAACCTAGTGTAATTCAAGTCATGTACTCAGCCCCAAAGAAGCCATCTTCAAAATTTCCATGTAAATTTTCCTAAGAAAATTAACCTTTATTTTTAGGAAACAGCTTTTCTTTTCTGTTCACCTATGCTAAGTAGACTTTTAATTTTCTTCTCCTCTCCCCCTTTGTCTTAGTTAAGGTTTCTAATGCTGTGATAAAACACAATGACTAGAATTAATGTGGAGAAGCAAAGGTATATTCCATCTTATAGCTTGTAGTATATCATCCAGAAAAGTCAGAGCAGGAACTCACGGTGGGAACCTGAAGACTGGAACTGTGACAGAGGCCATGGAGGAGCGCTGGTTACTAGCTTGCACCTCATAGCTTGCTCAACCTGCTTTATTGTAGCAGCCAGAGGCACCAGCCAAAGGGCAGCACTGCCCACAGTGATCTGGGCCCTCCTACATCAATTATCAATCAAGAAAATGCACCACAGTGTTGGCCATAGACCAATCTAGTGGGGTCATTTTCTCAACTGATGTTCCCTTTTCTAAAAGGACTTTAGCTTAAGTCAAATTGACATAAAGCCATCCAGCACACCCTTTTAGTCTTTCCTGAATGAAACATAAAAAATTATGACATTTCTGTATTCTTGAGACATAAGGTTACTCTGCTCTGTCCACCCCACCCATCCTCTAGAGGTGAATCTCTTTTGATCTCTCTGCCTAAGTCCCAATATTTACTCTATTCTTCATTAGACACAATGCCTTTACAAGATGCCTTGCTTGTCAACACTGAAGATTAATTCCCTGTTGGCCAGTTGTTACTATGGTAGTCACTTACATCTGATAGCTAGGGCTAGTGCGCTCTCTCTCTCTCTCTCTCTCTCTCTCTCTCTCACTCTCTCTCCCTCTCTTTTTCTCTCTCCCTTTCTGTCTCTCTGTCTCTCTGTCTTCCCCAAGAGATCCCAGAAACATAAAATAAAGAATCGAGCTTCTCTGGTTTAGAGAGATTGGATATCTGAGCTCTGCAGCTTCTGTGCATATACTATGAGACCATTATCAGGAGAGACTTGGATCTGGAAATCATTATTACTGGGCTCTTAAAGGCACTATTGATTATATAAGTATGTGATGGAGGCAAACTCAGTCACCCAGTGAGATGTGAGACAGCTGGCTTGTTTGCATCCTTCTGGTTGTGCCTTGCTCGTCACAAACTAAAGAAGCATCAGTTTCTCTACTTACAGGAGTCTCTTCATTGCTTTTTCCAAGAATTACATATGCTGTTAGACAGAAAAGAAGAGTATTTCCAAGACCAAGTATCCCTCAGAGGCTCTGATAATTAAGGCAGAGTTCTAATTGTCACTTGTGTTCTCTGTAGAAATCTATGACAATTAGGAGGATTCTGAGAGCTGGGAAAGGGAGACAGGACAGAAAAGGCTGAGCTCTGATCTTATGTCTTATTGAGTTGTTTATTTTCTTCAATCTTAATGACAATATGCTGTACTGGCTACAACTGTGTTAACTTGTCACAAGCTAGACTCATTTGGGAAGAGGGAGGCTCCACTGAGAAAATGTCCCCACTAGATTGACCCATGGGCACACCTGTGGTGCATTCTCTTACTCAGTGATTGATGTGGGAAGGCCCAGACTGTTATGAGAGGTGCCATTCCTGGGCTAGTGGTCCTGTGTGACATAAGAAGGTAGCCTGAGCAATTCATGAACAGCAAGCCAGAGGTAACACTTCTCCATGGCCTCTTCATGAGTTCCTGCTTCCAGGTTCTGCCCTATTGGAGCTCCTGCTCTGAATTCTTTCCACAATAGAGTATGACCTGAGAGCTGTAAGATAAAATAAACCATTTCCTCCTCAAGTTTTTTTGGTCTTGTTATTTTATCACAGCAATAAAAATCTTAAGATATGCATCATATTTGAGTACAGGTACAAATGGTTGAGTTGGTAAACATGAACATAATCTGGCCCTATGTATATATGCACAATTAACAAATACAGGTTAGTGGGGGAAAATGCAGTTGGCTGATCTATCATGTTAACCATGGCTTACATGGTGCCTTGGGTTCCTTTATTTTTGATTTTCTGACCAGAGACCCACAGAATGTTTGAATGTCACTGACAAAAATAGACATTTCCTGGACCCATTCATACCCCTCTCCATTGTCACTTGGCTTTCTGGAAAACATCATTGTAAAACCCGAACCTTCATGTATCCAGTTTGGCAGAAATGAAAATATTCTAAATAGACACCTGTGTCTCTCATTCTAACTGTCAGATGTTGAAACAATGGATACCATAGGAATGGGAATTTCCCTAGGAATCTTGTGCTTGGGAAGGAAAGAGCACCAGCCAGAGTGGGAGCTTGTTTCCCAGACAAGATTTCACATAGTTCTAGCAATGTGTCAGACCACCTTCTAGGATGAGCCTGATGCTCAGATAATGATGAGCCAATGGCGGGCAGGACTGCACCTTTTTGGGACTTCTGAGATGTGAATACCCTTGGATCTCCATTTAAACTTTAATCTTATGTTGGGACCCTGGATATGTACTTGAGTGTTTTCTGAATTTCTTTGTTTCTCTTCCCAAAATGGCTACATTAAATAATTTGACTAACAAATTTGAAATGGCACTTCTTATCACTCAGAGCTGTTGTGAAATTTCTTGGCTGTACAGTTGTGATCTTCATTCCACATAAGAAAGTCAAGCATGTTAATTTTTATGAGCTTACACTTAATTTTTCAATTTTTTTTTTTTTACTTTAGATTTAAGCAAAGAAAAACTCATATACAAAATACAAAAGTGCTTCACACCTGGTTTCTGCTAGCCACTCATAGTGTGGCCTCATTGATTGGTAAGGAGCTGAAACCTACCCCAGGCACAGGCCATCACTTCATCTCAATTCAAGGGAAGTGGTTAATTGCTCTTTCCTCTAGCTGGCTAGCCTACTGAACATTTCTTTCTCACTATATACAAAAAGACATTTGTACCTAATATGTGCAGCTCCCTGCTTGTTTCATCAGACTTGTTTCCTATAGTCTATGAACCTTCTCTGGCTCCAGCATCACACAGTCAGCTGGCTACTTTCACCTCTCACTGGCCAATGGTGTGTACTTAATAACAGGCCTTTACTAAACCTATCCCACTTCTCTGATCTCATGTATCAGGTCTACATAATTCATGCATCAAACACTTCCACTTTGGACAAATTATGTACATATAAAATCTCACCTTTGAAAGCTCCTTTAGCTTTGTTACTTTGTGTATAGAAAGAGACGGGACAGTGTTTTGGGTGGGTGGGGTTGCTTTGCTGTATGCACACAAAGGAAGCTAGAGTAAGACCTCGTGTAACTTCCTCTAACCTTCTTCAACTTTATTGTCTTGAGACATGGTTTCTCACTGAGCCAGCTTAGTTCCCACTAGGCTGACTGGCCAGAGAACTTTTCAGATCTGCCTATCTTTGCCTTCCAATTCTGGGATTACTGGCATACACTGTTATAACTGGCTTTTTATGTGGGTGCTCATGTTTGTGATGGGAACTCCAGTTTTCAAGCTTACAAAGCAAGTATGTTTATCTATTGAGTACAACACCCTATATTTGATCATTTTAATTCATATATGATGATTATATGTATTTATGAGATACCGTCTAATCTTTTAGTACATTATACATTGTGCTATGGTGTTCTATTGTATTCTGAGTAACTATGGATGTTCACAATGTAGAGCATATCGTAAAAAAAATAGAAAAGAGAATTTTGAATGTTTTCACTACATAGACATGACTGATATGGGTCTTTGAAATGCAGCTCTGCTAACTCCAAGTAGGGAGTTCAATCTAGTTAGGAGTGAGGAGGAGCCATCCTATTGAGGAATGTAAAGATATAAGACTCAAAGGTAAAAGTAATAAAATCTTATTTCCTCCAAGAATGTATAGCTGTGGTCATTTCAAATAAAAGAAAATTGACGGTGTGTTAACTGAGTCCATTCTTTTGTGTTTCACTGGGGTAGGCTTGTGGAGTTACAATGCTTCAGGTCTTCCTCTGGCTTTGCTTAGACCAGTGCTTTCCAGGGGAGGGGAGGGTAGATCCTCCAAGGAAGTCTGACAATGTCTAGAAACATTCTTGGTTATCACTACCTAGGAAGGAGGTGGGTGCCACCAGACCCATTAGTCTGAGATTGGGGTGCTGCTGAACAGCCAAAGGGTACAGCTCAGCCCACACAATAAAGAAGTGTCCCACCTTCCCTCCCCCTTAGCAGCACTTCAGAGAAATACCATTCTAGTCTCCATATCCTACCTAAGTACTGGTATGTCCTTCATTTCTGGATCCTATCTTCTTAATCGTCATAATGCAGTAGAAGAAGGACAGAACTGGTAATTAAGTCCTCTGTCACAGCCATACATGTAACAATATGTAGCATGTGATTTCTTATAATTACCTAATAACAGACCCAAAGAAAGGATGGGATTTTTTCTCATTAATATTAAATGCAAGCATGAGCACATTCTTCTAGAATAACAATTTCAACATCATGGAAAAAAATAAAGTCTTAGCAACCATGCTCTTATTTCCCATAAGCAATTATTTTGGCTTTATTGGCAGCTTAGTATACCCTTCTATAACGAATAAAGATGAACATAAATTCTATGTCCTCCTTAAACATTTTATTTTACCATTCTGGTGTGTTAGCATCAAATCTTCAAGCTGTGAATATAAATCACTTTGAAAAAGCAAACTAGTTAGAAATTTACAAAACACAAAGGAGAAGTACAGATTGCGTGTTATGGGGTTTAAAGAAAGAAGAGTAATTTAACTCGTAAGAGTAGGAAGACACATGTGACATGTAGAATTTAGGGATACACAGAGATCTTGGAATCAAACCGTAGATCTGATAAGTATTTACTGGCATATCACATAACCACCCAAAGCCTTTGCTTCATCTTTAATACAGGTATAGACTGATCAGAGTCACACATACCTCTGAAAACAGGTTAAAAGTTGAGAAGATTAGACCCCTTTGCTAGCCATTTTAGGGAAGAGAGTAGAATTTGAACTAGGTTCTAAATGATTAAAATAAAATTCTAGACATTCAAAATGCAAATATCCTGACAGGATTTTCTGTTAGAGTCTTGACTCATTTTTACATTTTCTCTCTCATATTTTCCCAAGCATGTATTTCCTGAAATCTGTCCCAAACTGCTTTATCTCATGCACTCTCTCCCTCTTCTCGGAGATTTCACTATAATGTTCTGAGGTCCCTCTAAACATAATCCAACCTTACCACATTCATTATAGATTAAACAGTGATCCACAGACTCATATCCACTGGGCCCCATAAAATATAAGTTTATTTGGAAATAGGGTCTTTGCAAGTGCTGATTAATAGCAGGATCTAAATCATCACTAAATCACCCTAAATTCCAAGTGGACCTCACGTCCGGTGGCATGTGTTCCCAAGAACACAAGGAGAGGACATAGATGCATACAAAGAGCAGGTGCTGAAAAGTTGTGGGCAGAAAATGCTTTTGCTATTACAAACCAGGAAATGTAAAACTTAAGACACTCACTTTTCTTCCAGTTTGAGTCTGCACCCAGGAACAGATTCTGTGTTCCAGCCCCTCACCCCACCCCACCCAGAAACAGCGTGACCCCCAGAAGTTCTAACTTCTGTCAACCCCAGGTACACAGATCAGGCTCTCCAGACACCCTCCCACACCTAGAAACAAATTGACCCAAGTAGGCTCAACATAATCAGGCTCACAGGAGGGAGAGGCTCCACTCAGAGACAGCAAGGCCAGTTAACACCAGAGATAACCAGATGGTGGGAGCCAAGCACAAGAACATAATCAACAGAAACCAATGCCACTTGGCAACATCAGAACTCAGTTCTCCCACAACAGAAAGTCCTGGATACCCTAACACATCTGAAAAGCAAGATTCTGACTTAAAATCACATCTCATGAAGATAATAGAGGACTTTAAGAAAGACATAAATAAATGCCTTAAAGAAATATAGAAGAACGCAGATAAACAGGTAGAAGCCCTTAAAGAAGAAATGCATAAATCCCTTAAAGAAATACAGGAAAACACAACAAAATAGGTGAAGAAATTGAACAAAATTGTCCAGGATCTAATAATGGATGTAGAAACAATAAAGAAATCACAAAGGAAGACAACCCTGGAAAAACCTAGGAAAGAGAACAGGAGTCACAGATGTAAGCATCACCAACAGAATACAAGAGATAGAAGAGAGAATCTCGGGTGCAGAAGATACCATAGAAAACATTGACAAAACAGTCAAAGAAAATGCAAAGTGCAAAAAGTTTCTAACACAAAACATCCAAGAAATTCAGGACACAATAAGACCAAACCTAAGAATAATAGGTATAGAAGAGAGCAAAGAATCCCAATTCAAAGGGCCAGTACATATCTCCAAAAAAAATCATAGAAGAAAACTTCCCTAACTTAAAGAAAGAAATGGCCATAAATGTATGAGAAGCCTACAAAACTCCAAATAGACTGGACCAGAAAAAAATTCCTCCAGTCACATAATAATCAAAACATCAAAGGCCCTGAACAAAGAAAGAATATTAAAAGCAGGAAGGGAAAAAGGTCAAGAACATATACAGGCAGACCTATTATATCAAAACTTCTCAACAGAGACTCTAAAAGCCAGAAGATCTTGAGCAAATGTCATACAGACCTTAAGAGAACACAAATGCCAGCCCAGGCTACTACACCCAGCAAAACTCTCAATTACCATAGATGGTGAAACCAAGATAGTCCACGACAAAACCAAATTTACACAATACCTTTCCACAAATCCAGCCTTACAGAGTATGATAGAAGGAAAACTCCAATACAAAGAGGGAAACTACACTCAAGAAAAAACAAGCTGGGCAGTGGTGGCACATGCCTTTAATCCCAGCACTTGGGAGGCAGAGGCAGATGGATTTCTGAGTTTGAGGTCAGCCTGGTCTACAGAGTGAGTTCCAGGACAGCCAGGGCTACACAGAGAAACCCTGTTTCGAAAAACCAAAAAAAAAAAAAAAAAACCAAAAAGAAAAAGAAAAAGAAAAAAAGAAAGAAAAAACAAGAAATTAATCTTCTCACAACAATCCCAAAAGAAGAGAACCACACAAACATAATTCCATCTCTAACAAAAAAAAAAAAATAACAGGAAGCAACAATCATTGGTCTTTAATATCTCTCAACATCATTGGACTCAATTCCCCAATAAAAAAGACATAGGCTAACAGACTGGATACGTAAGCAAGACCCAGCATTTTGCTGCAAACAGGAAACAAACGTCAGTTACAAAAACAGACACTACTTCAGAAAAAAAGACTGGGAAAAAAATCTTCCAAGCAAATGGTCCTAAAAATCAAGCTGGAGGAGCCATTCTAATATCCAGTAAAATCGACTTTTCAACCAAAAGTTATCAAAGGAGATAGGCAAGGACACTTTGTACTCATCAAAGGAAAAATCCACTAAGATGAACTCTCAGTTCTGAACATCTATACCCCAAATGCAAGGACATCCACATTTGTAAAAGAAACATTACTAAAGCTCAAAGCATACATTGAAACACACACAGTACTAGTGGGAGACTTCAATAACCCGTTCTCATCAATGGACAGATCATGGAAACACAAACTAAACTGAAATACAGTGAAACTAACAGAAGTTATGAACCAAATGGATTTAACAGATACCTACAGAACATTTAATCCTAAAACAAAAGAATATACCTTCTTCTCAGCACCTCATGGTACCTTCTCCAAAACTGACCACATAATCAGTCACAAAACAGGCCTCAACAGATACAAGAAGACTGAATTACTCGCATGCATTCTATCAGACAACCACAGACTAAGGTGGTCTTCAATAACAACAAAAACAACAGAAAGCCCACATACTCACTGAAACTGAACAACTCACTACCCAATGATAACTTGATCAGGGAAGAAATAAAGAAAGAAATTAAAGACTTTTTAGAATTTAACGAAAATGAAGGCATATCATACGGAAAATTATGGGGCATAATGAAAGCAGTGCTAAAAAGAAAACTCATAGCTCTGAGTGCCTTCATAAAGAAACCTGGAGGGCATACACTAACAGCTTAACAGCACATCTGAAAGCTCTAGAACAAAAAGAAGCAAACACACCCAAGGGGAGTAGAAGGCAGGAAATAATCAAACTCAGGGCTGAAATCAACCAAGTAGAAACAAAAAGAACTATACAAAGAATCAACAAAACCAGGAGCTGGTTCTTTGAGAAAATTAACAAGATAGATAAACCCTTAGCCAAACTAACTAGAGGGCTCAGACACAGTATCCAAATTAACAAAATTAGAAATAAAAAGGGAGACATAGCAACAGAAACTGAAGAGATTAAAAAACACACCAAAATTCTACTACAAAAGCCTACACTCAACAAAACTGGTAAATCTAAATGAAATGGATGATTTTCTAGACAGATACCATGCACCAAAGTTAAATCAGGCTCAAATAAACCATCGAACAGTCCCATAATTTCTAAGGAAATAGAAGCAGTCATTAAGTCTCCCAACCCCCCCCCCA
>CM052714.1:69275396-69336181 GCA_028551405.1 Uromys caudimaculatus
CCTCCCTTCTGAGAATGTTCCGCTCTGTTCTGCCTGGGTAAGCACATCTGTACATCTGTTTCTGGTCATGCTTCTGGTCACGATGACATGATTGTATATGGTGTTTACTTTGTAGTTTTGTATGATCTTTTGCTTTGAAGTTTCTGCCTTTAAAAACCCTGCCTACCCCTCCATCGGGGTCGCTTCCCCTCGCCTCTGCATAGGCAGTGGATCGACCCTGGTGCACCAGTTTCTAATACACCTCCCGTTTTACACCGAGACGTTTCCGTGTGTTCCTTGGCCGCCGCAACCCGTAATTGAGTGGGGTCTCCCCTGCCTGGGGGTCCCACAATGGTATGTATTCACTGATAAGTGAGTATTAGCCCAAAAGTTCGGAACACCCATGATTCAATTCACAGCAACCGTTGGACTGAGCGTGGGGTCCCAGATGGTGGAGTTGAAGAAGAGACTGAAGGAACTGAGGGAGTTTGCAGCCCCATGGGGAGGGAAAAACAGTGTAAACTGATCAGGCCCTCAGAGACTAGACTACCATCCAAAGAATGCATATGGAAGGGCCCATGGTGCTAGCCACATATGTGGCAGAGGAGGGCCTTGTTGACCATAAGTGGGAGGAGAGGCCCTTGGGTCTGAGAGTGTTAGATGCCCCAGTATAGGGGAATGCCAGGGAGGGAAGATGAGAGTGGGTGGGTGAGTGGGGGAATGACCTCATAGAGGCAGGGGGAAGGGGGATGGGATACGGGGTTTCCAAAGGGGAAACCTGGAAAGGAGAAAACATTTGGAATGTAAATCAAGTATTAAATTTAAAAAAAAATTAAAAAGAAAAAAATCAGTTTTCTACAACCCATATCTCTCAGTAAACATGATACCAGAACCCAAAGGAAATGTCTTACTCTTGGCCTCACTTCAAGATGTACAAAAAAGAAACCACCAGCTCCTGAGGGTAGACATAGCTAGCCTAAGGGCAGGTCCTCGCACCCAGGAGCCAAGGTACCATACACAGAACCAACCAAACAGCTGACTTCTGTGAGGTTCTAGGACCACATGGTTGTGCTTCCTGGAGAATAGTTCCCTAGTGACCACATTTAGGCATTCAAGCAAAGGAGAGTACAGACAGAGGGTGTGAGCTTTTAATCATCAGTGAGCCATGAAAAGTGCAGCCATTCTGTTTTCTCCATCCCAGTGCAGAGGTGGATGGAATATTTGTTGTGCTTCTTTAAAAGCCACAGGTTGACAGTAACTGAAGGTGAATGAAACACAAAGTCTCCTCTGGTGAAATTAGCATCCTTTGAAGAAACCGCAGGAGACCCTTGAGCTGCTGGAACATTAGCATTACAAACAACCTTACTAGACAGGAGGCCCTAGACTGGAATATTTGTCTTTCACGGGAGACTAAGAACAGTTTATCCTCAGTTCCATGTTAAAGGCTTGGAGAGAAACTCAGAGGCCTGCCTGAGACCTCAGGCACAGATAAAAACAGTAAGCAAACTTATCATCTGTCCCCAAGTCTACCCTCTTAGGGGCCATGCTGTCTCTGTTTCCACAGACTATGCCTCAGAGTTAACCATAAAATAAAACTAGTAAGATAAAATGCAACCAATTTGAACTAAGAAAGAAAATCAAAGAAATAGAAATACAGAGGCAAAGGAGAATAATGAACTGCATAAAAAGGAAAATATTATGAATAAAAAAGATACAATAAACCAGAAGAAACAAAATGAAAACCACTTAAAAGCCCAGATGATATTAATTTTATATTAATATATAAATATATTTTATATATTATACCTTATTAAAGTAATTGTGAAATACTAAGTATTACAAAAGAAAAGGTCACATCAGTAAAATAAAAGAGCAGAAGTCTCAAGCCAGAAAGTAGATTCCTACAATCCACAGCTCAAAAGACTCACTCATGCTCCCCAAAAGAGTCTCTGAGAATGTCTGAGCCAAACTGGTAGCATTTTAGTGGCTAAACTCAGGCAAACTTCTATCTTGCCAAGGTTACAGGATTTCCAACAGATTAGATGGGAGTTTTGATACTGTACTCCTCATCAGACGATATATTTCAAAGACGCTTTAAAGAAAAATAGCTTCAAGCCAAAAGCTTCTGAAATGCTGTGGTAGCCCCTCTGTGATCCCAGTGTTACTGTCTAGGTCTTAATTAGGCTCATTTTCTCTGCCAGTTAAGGAATTAAAAGACAAACTGGGTGCAACAGGTAGTAAACCAGCTGCAGCAGGAAAATGTCAGACACAGCAGACAGAAGCGGACAGAATCAGCTGGTAAAGAAAGGCTTTTAATAGGGGTGAGGGCAAACAAACTCTCTCTCTCTCTCTCTCTCTCTCTCTCTCTCTCTCTCTCTCTCTCTCTCTCTCACACACACACACACACACACACACACACACACACACACACACACACACACACAAAGAGCAAAGTACAGAGCACAAAGAGCCCGGAAGGCCTCTGCTTGAAGACCGTTTTGTTTGTTTGTTTGTTTTGTTAAGAATCCTTGAAGTGGTTTTCCTTTTAATTTAGGGATAGTCAGTTTGAAACAAGACAGGGTGGTTGATTAGTCCACCATGGCTGAACAGTAAACATGTCCTGGTCCTGTCTTGAGTTTGTTGAGCCAGTAAATCATTAGGGTCCTCTAATGGCAGGAAAAAGCTTACAAGGGCTCTGTTTTAAACTTACAGGATTTTGTCTCCGGTTAGGAGAGTAAGGAAGAAAAAGAATTGCCATCTTTCTTAACTAGATATGGCCCTTCTCCCTGTGTCTGCCATCAGGAAATCTGTCTAATTCCTAGGCCCTCAACATCACTGTATACCTCCTGAAGGTGGTGTTCACGTAGACCTGCATGCTGGGGACAGAGCAGACCGCCAGCACAGTTGTGTGCAGTGACCTCACCCAGACAGGGCTTGACTATGTGTGGATGGATGCCACCGTGACGTCCTGCAGAAAAGAAGCTCACTTCATATTATTCAAACCGCCTTATCTGGCCCTCGAAATCTTTACTATCACGTTTACACTCCCTTCACCCCCAATAAGCTCTATTTTCATTCTAAAGCAATTTTATAGAAAACATTGTTCTAAATATGTTGCTTAAGCTTCTGTATGGTTTCTTCTATGAGAAAGCCCTTCACTAAAACACAGACCTCAGTCCTCATTGTCCAATTTAGTTAAAAACAAATGTTACAGGTACAGATTAGGGAAACGATGATACTTTCATGGTGATAAATAGACCACGCGAGCATGTACATATACAGTTAGGGGTTTGTAATGGTGCCATCAGGACAAGAGATACTGACGAACCTAGTAAATGAACTTCCCCAAAATAACCCTCCACTGCTGCCTCTCAGAAGGAAACCAGCTGGGGTGCTTCGTGGTTAATTTACTGGGAATGTGAGAAAAGATATGCTTTAGGAACCAGAAGAACAAAACAGCTAGTGCTTCAGTGAGGATATACTTAACCATCATCTCTAGTACACCACTCAGCACATTGGAAAGAAGGAAATGATGTCCCTACCCTGCTTCCTACCAGCCGTGGACCACCAGGTTAATGCCAACCTGAACAGCACCAACTCCAACTACACAGAAAACAATATATTCTTGCATTACCTCTCAAAATCGGAGGCTCATTATTTTGACTCTTTAAAGAAAAACCGAATGTATTTATTTCGTATTCTTACAGGACTAACATAAGGTGGCACTTAGGGGAAGGGTAAAGGAAATCCACGCCATAAAACAGGGCCGTAAAGCAGGCTCTAGGCTTTAGGAACCCTAACACCCAGGGGGGTCTGGAAAGCAGCCAGCCACCATCACACATCCTGGAGGAGCCCAGAGGCTACAGAAATGAGAAAACTGACTTATCTCCCACCTAGAAATTTCCAGAACCATTTTACTCATGCCCTTCCCAGCCACATGCTTGACTACAAAGCCTGTTCTCAGACCTCACACTCTGTCCACCTGTACCTGAGA
The DNA here is from genome assembly GCA_028551405.1 of Uromys caudimaculatus. Classification (NCBI taxonomy): domain Eukaryota; kingdom Metazoa; phylum Chordata; class Mammalia; order Rodentia; family Muridae; genus Uromys; species Uromys caudimaculatus. Next base: position 69,279,370 of record CM052714.1, read on the forward strand.
TGCCAAACTGAAGGGTTTGGGGGTGCCAGCCTCTCAGACTGTTGAAAATCTGCTCTTACCATTTTGAGGTCCAACTGATTTGATTCTTCCATTGTCCTCTACTGACTTATGACCTATTTGGTGCTGAAACCTGGCAAGACCTTCCCTCTAGGTTCAGCCACACAGGAACCTTTCCTTTACCAGGTGCTTTCTCCATATCTCATTTCTGGACCCAGTGTCCTAACTTCATCAGGGGCCAAGGTTTCTAACAGCATAAGGGTGGTAAACCATGTCTCAACTCCTATTGGCAGAGTAGAAAACTCACTCTTTTTCTTGTCTTCTAACTAAACTCTCCACGCTTGAGAGGACCATCCTTGCAGTTTTGAGAGACATGCACAATGCTGGCCATTCTTCCTAAGCAGGCAAGTAGGTAAGGGCCCAGTGGATACCCACTGGTGCCTGGAAACTGACTTTATTCCAGAGCCTGGGATCTTTCATTTTTCCTGATAGTTCCCTCAGGGTGGTCTGAAGAACTCTCAGGAACTTCATTCTGAAGTTATTTCTAAATTGAAGGAAGCACCTACTAGAAAACTAGACCTGGCCTATTCAAACTTACAGTAAAGGCAATAACTCCTCTATTCCTAGGGAACAACTGGGCCTCAAGATGGACCCTGATAGGTGCCCAATGTACACTCAATGACCAGAACTGCTGGCCTGGATTTGGTATGTTCGAACCTAGCATCTATGAGAGTGGGACTAAATTTCTCCAGTTAAACAGCAAATGGTAAAAGGTCCCCCACCTTCAAGTCTCCTTTTTATCTCCACCCATATCTTTTCATTTATTCCTCTATTTCGGCACCTCGAGTTTTATCAGCTTAAACTTCTAAATTCAATTCTTTGTGAACCTTGGTTTTGGTCAGTCAGATTTGCCCCCATCTTACCAAACTTTTCTCCTGCTTTGTCTCTACACACACCTTTCCTTCCCCCAAGTTCCTCCCTCCACACTCTGTCACCACTGCGTTCCCTCTTTCCCTTGACCCTGATGCTTACTCTCTTTAGCCTTCAAATCGTTCACCTATAGATCTATTTTTCTTTGATATAAAAGATCCAATTGAGATCTGGAAACTCTTCCCTCCTGAGGGAATCTCTAAGAACAAGAACCAGATTCTTCAGAATTTTTTTCAGAGATTTGTGACTTCTTGTCCCATCACAGGTTAAATATAGACAGTCACATTTACCCCGGAATGATAGTCCAGCAACCCTCCTTTCTCCTTACTATGAAGGGACACCTACACTCAACACGATTACGGGTGGTTTTTAATTAGCTGAGGTGAAATTAGCCACAATGAAATCTTACTTTCTACAGACCAAATGGGAGCTGATGGAGCAAAAGTTATAGTGGCTGAAGCAGAGTAGCTGCTATGCATAAGTTATATTGTGGAATTGTCCTGTGCTGTTTAAACTCACTGAGAAACTGGCTCTGGAGATGGAATATGGCTGCCCCCACTTCAGACTCAGGCATGTTTATTTCAATGTTCTGGGTCAAGCTGCCTCCTGACTGTACCAAAGAAAAGGAAAACAGCAAAATAGCCCAGAAATAAAAAGCATTGCGCTTTAGAAACAACTAATGGGTAAACTATTTCCAGCATAGGTTATTATTTATCTCATGATATAGAGATATTTATAGTTAAAGCAGATAAAGATAAAGATCCATAGGGAGAGCAGAAAGGACTTTCTACCTAAAATTTGCTCAACCAATAACTCCAAAATAATAGTTCTGACAGAGCTTCCTGTATGATTACTAGGAGTGGTTATGAGTTTTACTCTGTATCTCATGCTTTGTATCTGCTACATACACTCATTCAAAGCCAAATACATGGGTATGATAGATAGTTCCATATACAATATAAACACTGTCTTGTTGTCTTGTGTTTTCTATAAGGTTTACCTGGAAATTCCCAAAGCCTCATAGTTTACAGTATACACACAGGTAAGGTTAATTAATTACATTGTCCCAATTATGTAGTTTAATCTATTATTATTATTATTATTATTATTATTATTATTATTATTGATGATGCATTTCACATCACTGTCTTTTAGGGAAAAAAACTGACACCCCCATAAGACGACCTTTGTTGGCTAATGAAAGATTATGGCAGCTGGATTTGTTGAGTGAAGGTGATCCTTCATAGGAAGGAGTAAGGAGGGTCGCTCTACTATCATCCTAGGGTAAATATGCCTGTCTATACTTCAGGTGTGATAGAAGTCACGAACCTTTGAAATAATTTCTGAATCTGAACATCTTATAATCCATTTGTAATGGCAATAGTGTTTTTTAAAAGTATCAGGACAATATGAAAGAGGATAAAATGTAAATTGATTATAAAGTCACTTTTCTCTCAGTTTGATTTATCAGCCAGTTGAAACAATGAATCCCAAAGAAATGTGAACTTCTCTAGGACTCTCATGCTGGGAGAAGGAAAAGTCTCCAGCCAGAAAGAGAACTACTCTCTCAGAGTCACACATTTCTGACATCTAACCTACAGGATAAAACTGAAGCCTAAACAATGGTGGGCATGACCACACCTTGCTTGGGACCATGCAGAAGCATGTCACTGACCCTGTATTTAAACTCTGATCTCATTTCAGTGCCCAAAACATGGACTTGAGGGTTTGCTGGATCTCTTTGTCCTTTGTCTCAGCGTGATCACCTTGATTAATTCTCCTTTTTCTGCTTTCCACTGTTAATCTGACTCCTTTGTTGGCATATTAAAAACAGGGGTAGCCAGAACTGATTGGGGCATAGGTTGTGATCCCCAACTTCACTAACATTCTGACATTAGCCTTTAAATCTTGAGCAAAGAAAGACATCAATGATTACTGGAAGGTTGGAAAGCATAGTTCTGGAGTAATTTTATGGACATTTGTAATCCTCTGTGTGGAGGCTGCTTAATTCCAACATACAAGTTTTCAGAAATTGAAGAATCAGAATATGATTACCAGAAAAAGTCATAAATATGATTTCAAACACAGACTTGAGATGATAAATTTTTCACACGAAACATCTCGTAATCTCAGTGGATTTAATGTTAAACCAAGAGAATCCTGGGTGGGAGGATATCACTCAATTGTAATGCTCCCACTGGGACTGGAAATGTAGAGCCATATTTTGCAGATCTATGGCAAGAATTTTTTAGCTACCTTGTGGGTGCATTAGATAGCAAACTTCTAATGTGTTGACTGGGTAGTTTTTGAAGAATACAGAGGTGGAAGCTGCCATCTGTGGCATGCATTTGCTTCAGATGAGCAACCAAGAATAGTGGGATATCATGGGATGGGGGGTTGGTGGAGGGGGTAACTGGGAAGTGGAATATCATTTGAAATGTAAACAAATGGATGATTAATTTTTTTAAAAAAGAAAGAAAAGGGTCATTCCTTATCAGAAAGTGCCTACCACTACTACACAGCCCTCCTGTCTTCCTAATTCTCCTTTCCAGGTGGCCTCTTATCACACCAGGTAAGAGTTGCAAGAGCCTCTTAAACCCAGCCCATTTTAGGAAGAGGTGTCAGGCAAGGATGTTCTCTGCTCTGAGACTAGATTTAGACTCCTTAGGAATGGAGAAAGGACCAGTCTTGCAAGTCTATCATCCTCTTATTACCCGACAAAAATGGGGCTACATACAACCTTGTGGAGATCCCTATTTAAAACAAGTCTTATTAGTTGTATTCATTTCTTTTCCATTGCTATGAACAATAGGTCCTGAAGTGAGATCAATGTTTAGAGGGTCAAAAATATGCTCATCTACGTGGTCCCAAGCAAAGTGTGGTCATGCCCACCATTGGTGCATCATTGTGTAGGCTTCAGTTTCATCAGTTACATGTCAGAATTGTGTACAATTTTCTATTGCATGAAACACAATTGGGTTTATGGTTCCAGAGAGTTAGAATTCATGATGGCAGAGTGAAGACTTGGCAGCAGGTAGCTGGAACAGCAGCTGAGAGATCACATCTCAGTCCACAAGCAAGAGGCAGAGAACACACTAGGAACCATTTTCTTTTGAAATCTCCATGCCCTCTCCCAGTGGCACACCTCCTCCAACAAGGCCACACCTCTTAATCTTTCCCAAACAATACCACCAACTGAGGACCAAGTATTCAAGCATATGAGTCCATGGTACTCATTCTCATTCAAACTACTATACCAGATAAATGGCAAAAGACTGAGTTGCTACTTTTTGACAGCTCACCCTATCCTATCATCAATATCAGGGCTCTCTAGTTCTGGCAAGGCCACCGGGGAGGGGGGGGTTGTCTAGAGCAGAAGAAATATGTAACCTCTGGTCACCTGGTCAATATCAACTGGCTTTACTGTCCCAAGTAAGAGCTAATAGAAGGAAGTGTCATCAATAACAGTCAAATAAGTGTACAAAGACAAGGATTCAGAAAAATGCAGATTAAAAAGAGTCTACCAGCAAATGTTTTTTTTAATCTTATAAATTATACTTGTATATCTTGAATGTCATAAATACATAAAAGTGAAACCAGACTTTTAAAAAATGAAGTGAAAATGAACTTAGAGCTATAGAAAAATTAAAACAAAAACCTTGAGAATACAAAAAAAATTTATGCATAAAGAGGCAATTGGTGTAGACAAATACTTTACCTTTGTTCTTTATCTAAGAAGCTTTTTGTGTCACAAAGCAAAATCCCAGTGTCTGCTTATACAAGAGAGGTATTTATTTTTCTTTCACCTTTAGGACAATGTGGGCTGATAGGGTAGCATGTGATACCATCAGAACCCATCATCTTCAGTGTTTGGCTCTCTTCCTCAGATTACAAAACGGCTCTCAGCAGTCTAGTTACTAAGATAAGATTCTATATCTAATATGGTGGAAGAGTGAAGAAGTTCTACAGCTTGCCAGATGAATCAGCTCCCTTACAGATCTTCCTCAGAAGCACCACCGATTCCCAAATATATCTCTCAAGATTACAGCATGTCATATAACTATATCTACTTAAAAGGAAGACTAAGACACAAGATTTTAAGATGTAAATATTCCCAAATTCAGGCAGTATTTTAATGAGGGGAGGTAGAGGAAGAAAGGAACAGATATACAATAAATCCCTGAGATAAGCATAATAAAGGTACAGAATTGACACCTAAACGTGTTAGGGAAGTGTTCTCCTAGGATGGACATGGGAGCTCACATCCAGACAAGGAGGAGAACTGCAGCAAATGTCTACATAACTCAGCATAATATTCAAAGTCATTTTTTTTAAAAAATCTTAAAACCATTGAAGCAACAAATAATGCAAATTTAGGCTGTCTTTAGGCTAACCCATAATTAGCAAAGAGGTTAATAAATATGCAATCTTGGGGGAAAATTGTGCCACAAAATAACAATTGCAGTCAAAATATTATTTATGAAAAAGAAAAATATCCTCCACTTGTTAAACAATCATTATTTAAAGTTTGTAGAAACACACGTTTTATAGGAGAAACCAACTTTCTGATTACATTAAGGCCCACTCCACACGATAAGATCCATAAGTGACACTGCTAAAGTAGCCTAGAACCTGAAACTAGATAGGTCATGGGCCTAAGGAAAAATCTATTACTATTATTTTGCTAAAGGAACTTTTTAGCAGCAAAATTACTCTTAATGATATACTGCTTTACCCATAGATCAGAGACTACCTCAGCACACATCAGGGAAGCTCTTCTTAACTATATCAGAATTAATACAGCAACTGGACACTGCAGCAAGTGGGAGACTTTTGAGTACTCAGTCCTAAATGAGATATTTTCATCAAATCCCTCATGATTCCGGGATCTAGGAAGAATTATAATAGCCAGAGGTGTTGCTCGACTTCAAGGAAGCAGTGTATTCCAGACAAAACGGTCCTGGTGAAAATATGAACTCGCTATATTGTTACAGCATATACAAGGCCTGCACAGATTCAAGCCAGATGAGAGCCCAGAACTGAGGGGGAGAAGCACATACGGTTTTCTACCCCTTACCAAGAAGCTAGCTGTAATTGACACACGCTGACAAAGGGAAAATCAGTTTTCTTTAACGAAGTCTCCCTTGATATATCAAGCACCCTTCAGGACAGTCTGCACCCCAGGGGTAGCTGGACAACACAAAAGGGACTCAGTGGTATTTTAGGGGACTATTTTTAGTATTTTTTTAAAAGAAAGAGAACATCAAATTGTATGGGTAAGGATGTGGTGAGGATCTTGGTGTAATTGGGGGAGGGGAAAATATGATCAAAATATATTGTATGAATTTCTTCAAAATAAACTTGTTCTAGCATGCTGTTTCTCTTGTTATTTTTTGATGTTTATATTTCCTTTTTTGAGAATTCAATACACTTTTTTATATTCTTTCCCACGTCCCAGCTCCTCCCATACTTCTCCCTTTACCATTGTTATTAAAGAAAACTGTGCTGACCTTAACATGTCCTGCTGAAATTGGAACAGATGATTTTGATGCCGACTGATTCTCACCTTATAGCCTGAAAGGAGCAGAGACCATGTAAGCTGCTTAGGAGAAACACACCAGCTAAGCCCACCAGAAAGGATATTTGCTAGCCTGTTCAGTTGCCCTCAGGCTGTGCAGTTTGCAGACTTTTCTAGCTTTTATGAACTATTACCCATGTGGTGGTGGGCTTTGATGATGCAGCTGCTCCTATTTTTTGTAAGTAATCCCAATAAAACGCATTGGCTCGCCAAGTTGGAATTTCTACTTAGGTCTGTTGTAGGCTCCCTTTCTGATCTGAGTACACGTGTGTGTCGAATCTCCAGGAAAAAGTCTCACTGCACAATAGATGATCTATGGCTACTGGGGGGAGCATTGTCAGCTCAAATGTGATAACATTTTCTAAACTGCATATGTATACACACATACTAATGTAATATTTTAGACAGATAAGCAATAATATAATTCCTTGTGGATTTTCAGACATCCCTTTCCCTCCATCTCTTCCTTTACTGACTCCTACCCCAAGTAAAATTCACTGTTTTTCCCATATTTTTCCTTCAACACAAAGATGAGCAAAGACTATGTAGAGGGCTGAAGAAAGTTCTACATAACTGAATTCTGGTCTAGAACATTCCAGCCTCTCTCAGTTAAGCAGCCTTCTCAGCACAGCTTACGACAGCATTTGTAAAGACAGCTCTTTCTTCCAATAGTTCTCATCCCAGTTCTAGAACCAGTCACACTCTGTGATTTGCAGGGGCACATGCTGCTTTAAGTTGTCTGACATAATGCCCCAGGTAGCTAGGAAGGCTCATTCCCAGAATCTGATGGAGATGAGGCTGAGTATTGGGAAGACAGTGTCTTTTAGGAGGAAGAAACAGCTGGTACATCCGTTAAGGAAAAACCTCCTGGATTATATAAACACTATTACCACAATGATACAGGTCTGTCTGTTGTTTTTCTCATCTGCTCTACCTGATATAATACTTACATGTGATTTATAACAGGATTATTATACTTAAGATAATCGTGAGCACTGTTTAGTCTGAAGGTAACATATGAAAGAAATATGCATTTTTTAAAGGACCAAAATCTATATGTTTTTAAATAAAAACCTAGTTTAACTATACATATCCCTGTACTTACAGGTATTTGTAATATATGAACTACCTTATTTATATTTAAAATATTTAAATAAATCTATTGTCTTTTCAATTTAGTTTTTCTTTTGTCCATTTGGACCTCATAGTTAAAAGCTCATGTAGAGTAGGTAGCCATAAATCTAGGAAATACTGATCTTCAATATTTAAATTATTACAGCTCTTCTCTGTGGATACTGACTTATTTGTTTTATTATATTGGTATTATACAAGATTTACTTTGTAACAGTAAGTGGAAAATCACATTAGGGAACAAATTAAGTAACAATATAGTATTCTTTAAAATCTTTTTAAAACAAAATTGCTGTTTTAATGGACCAAATAGTAATAGGAATGATAGAAACAAGAAATTGAACTTGTTAAAAATCAGAATTTTATATCCTTTTGGCATAACCAAATCTTACCTTTCGTTTTAATGATAAGAAATAGAAATGGAACCCAGAAGGAGTCATTGTAATACTATTTTTTTTTATTAGAAATATACAAACATTAATTGTATAAGACCCATCTAGCGGTACAAGATATCTTATACACTAATTGAATCAAGAAACAGTACTTTAACATATAAGACATTATGAATGTTGTCACTAGGGACTGATGTGTTTTGTATAATTTGGAAAAGATTCCACCAAATCTTTGTGTACCTCTAGGAAGGGTAAATGGAGTTAATGGTAGTTTGTCAAACATAAGTGTGCTATAGAGCCATTTACAGTGCTGGATTTTTTGTCTTCATAGTAATAAAAATGGTTACATCCAGCTTATATATGTTTATGCATGTATATATTTTAATACAAATGTAGTATATATGTTTTTAAGAGGAAAAAGTTTGTGTTCTTTGGTTGTAAGAAATTGGATTTAAAATATAGGTACCCCATATCTTCTTCTGGAAGATTTAAAGCAAATTTTTTTGTTAATTTAAAAACTAAGCGTTTGAAAAAGAGGTATACAAAGCAGTTTGATTGACATTATTTTTACTTTATTCCTTTAAGCCAGTTGTTTACCTTTGAAATACATATGTAAAGCATTTAATAAGAATTGTATTGCCGAAAAACAAAAACAAACAAACAAATAAACAAAAAAGAATTATATCTAAACAGTTTTATTTTTCTTTTAAGCTAAAATACAGAAATGGAAAATTACCCAAACTACATTACTATGATATAAGATTTTAAGAGTATCTATAAATTTTAAGATGACCTTGTAAACCTTGAAGCAGGTTTAAAAACTGACCACAGGATGTGGGGGAGGGCACGTTTAGAGATGTATCTTCTCAGGCTTGACTAAGAAGTGAACCTTGAAAAGCTTGTTCATTCATTTGTTTTCAGAGAGGCAATAGCAGTCAAATGTATCCTTAAAACTCTTATAATGTAAAATCATACATATATTTACACACACACATACAAAACACATCTAAAAGCACAGAGGTAAGCGAACCTCTTGGTCTCTGGAACAAAGAGTTTAGTATCTCAAAGGAGGGCAATTATCCAACAGAAAAAAAAATTGCACTGTGGAGCAGAAGTAAGCATCTTTTTAAATTAATTTATATTCTCAGGTAATATAAATCATCTTATAGAAGCAAAATTGAGACAAGGGTCAGAGCTGTATTCCCATAACTGGGCTACTGGGCAGGCAATCACCTTTCGTCTGTTGGAGCAGTTGGACTTGGAGCATGCTCCCTTCAATTTTAGTTTTACAGTGAATCAAGAGAAACTGGGCCAATTGGATAACTTTAGTTTAGATGAGCACTTACTTACAAGACAATCTAGTACCTAGTTAATGATATAAAACAAACACATGTAGACAGTGCATACATATATAATCAATCATACAAACATGATTTTTAAAAAAAGATTTTTCCACATTATTATTTTGGGGGATTATTTATATCTTTAGTAATTCTCATTATGAAAGGTTAACATAATACAAAGATCTTTAGTAAACATATACCTCTTGTTTTATATATACTTTGGCTTTAATAAAACCTTTAAATTTAAATTTTTAAGGGGATGGGGAACTGGGGGTAGCTACCAGAAAGTCCCAGATGCCAAGAAAGCAAGAAGCTCCCAGGATCCAACGGGGATGACATTAGCTGAAATACCCAACGAAGAGGAGAGAGAACCTGCAGAGACCATATCCAGAGGTTGGGCATGGCCCCCGGTTGAGGGTTGGAGCCACCTACCCATCTCAAAAATTTTAATCCAGAATTTCTCCTGTCTAAAGGAAATACAGGAACAAAGAGTGGAGCAGAGACTGAAAGAAAGGCCACCCAGAGACTGCCCCAACTGGAGATCCATCCCATACAGAGCCATCAAATCCAGACACTACTGTGGATGCCAAGAAGTGCTTGCTGACAGGAGCCTGATGTAGCTGTCTCCTGAGGCTCTGCAGGGATGCTTGCAGCCAACCATTGGACTGAGCACAGGGTCCCCAACAGAGGAGTTAGGAAAAGGACTGAAGGAGCTGACCGTTTGCAACCCCATAGGAAGAACAACAATGCCAACCAACCCTAAAGAAAAAAGCAGACATTCCTGCAGTGTAAACAGGTGTTGACTTAAGGACAAAGTGATTGAATTATAATCCCTGGTCATAGAAGTAAATTTTGGTCTTTTTTTCGCTTTCACACACGATACTTCCCTGACATCTGTGCAATACAAATATATCTCGAAAGTGTGAAATGAAAAATCTGTTCCACTAAACACATAAAAGGGACCCCAAGTGAAGTCTCCATGATAGTGCTCACAGATGGTGTCCTCCTCTAGATCACCCCTCCCCTCCTCAGTGCAGGCTGAAATTTCATCCATTGTATTGATCCAAAAATACCACATGAAAGTAGATAACACCAGCAGAGCCCATCTGCACACAATATTTTTATTTTTCTGTCCTTTGTGCATTCAACTTCAGGCTGATAATTCAAGAAAAGTATGGTTTCTGGTCACACAGTGCTCACGTTTCCCATGTCTTGTTGCCATAGAGATTCAGTGATCTAAGAATCTAGTGGTCATTACAGCATGTCATCAATAACTATGGTATTATCAACATCTCACACGGATCACTTGTAGTTTTTCTCCTCCAGTGCCCATGCCCTAAAACATAGTAGCTACTTATTAATAACCCCGTGTGTGTGCGTTGTGGGATCGGGTCTATAAAATCATCAATGAGCTCTTCCATTTCCTAAAATATCTAAAGGGGCTTTAAAGACGCAAATGCCTAGAGCTTATGCTTCGGGTGGAGTTGAAAGTGTGCAAACACAAGAATGTCACAACATCCTTGCAGACTTCAACTGTCTCTCCACCTCACAGTCCCCTAACTTGGAAAAGTAATGCATAAACCTCAGTAATCAGAAATGGGTAAGACAAGTGGAATGGGATCCTGGTGTCCCCCTTGCTGTAGCCCACAGGGCGAGCGGTAATCCTTGGATCTAGCCCACAAGATGGGTGTTAGTGTTACTCTGGTGTGCATTTTCAAAATGGGGGAGGTGTTTGCTTCAGGAGATTGACATGAAATACAGGGGGCAAATGAAAATTAGAGAAAGAGAAAAGGGGGTGTTGGGTTAACTTTGGGGAACACTTTGGATTGGGGACCACTCAGAAAACACCCTCCATGGTGATGAAAGCCGAGCTTTGACTATCAAATCCTGAAATTCTAAACATCTCTGAAATTGTACACCTCTTAATGCTGTACTCTAGGAACAAGAAACATCAAGAACTTCCTTTCTTTAACAAAATATATTTAGTTATAAAATTAAGAAAGCATTACTGTAAGTATCTATAGAGAATAGGGTTAACAGACGACTCAACAAGATTACATGAAAAGCTGCATGTGCTCCCAAGTAGCCTTAAGTCACTCTACACCCATACACATAAATTTAAAATGTTAATTTGATTATCAATTAATTATTTTCACCCTACAATTTGCACAATGGAATAAAATAAGTGTAAACAAACAGAACTGTGTTCTCTAAGTGACCTGTAACAATGTCTGGCTAGACCTCCTACTTTTAAAGAAGAAGAAACTAAATCCTCTGAGCAGGTGAAAAAGTAAGATGAGGGGGGGAGGGGGAGAAGGAGGAAAAAGAGGAGGAGGAGTAGGACAAGGAGGAGGAGGAGGAAGAGGAGGAGGAGAAGTACAAGTAGGAGGAGGAGGAAGAGGAGAAGGAGGAGGAGGAGGAGGAGGAGGAGGAGGAGGAGGAGGAGGAGGAGGAGGAGGAGGAGGAGGAGGAGGAACTGGGCTTTTCTAGGTTCCCAGGGTGATTTGTCCTGAAGTCTCAATGTCTGTGAGACATACCTGTCTATCCAAGAATCTGTATACATGAAGATTCCATCAAAGTAAGCTGGCTCAGGAAATGTTGGTCTCCAACTGCTTGGTCATTTCAGAAATGCAATGTATGTTTGTTAAATGTGATTTGTACAAATATGGGTTAGTCCTAAACATGGCTGCCATCCTTGCAAGTGCTAGGCAGTAGATTCTAGACTTGAGGAAGAAGTGACAGCAATACTTTGGTCTTCTGTTTAAGTACAAGTCAGAGGACAGAGTACTTGGGTCAAACAATTTTCCTTCAAAGCTAAGACAGAACAAAGCAGTGGCCAGATAAATTCTGTCAAAATAGAAGGACAAATATAGATCATTCAGGCACAAAAGAAAAAACTTCTTCCCAACCATACAGCATTTTAATGTCCTCTCTACATAGTTTTGTTTGTTTTCTTGGGAGGAGGAAAGCCTCCCTCAGAGGCATCTGCTGAGAGGCCCGCATCTGAGTCCTTGCTTACCATGTCCATTAAGCACCTTATGTAACCCTCTGATTCTTCCAACTGACTCATGAAGCAGAAAATACCCACCCTCCTCCTGCCTATACAGTTACAGAACATTCCCGGGACCTGAAATCCATTCAGCAACATTCTCCACTACAGACCATGTACCAGGCAAAGTGCTAAGTGCTGCCGAGAGGAGAGGTGAGTTTGATAGTGCCCTTGTTCTGAGCTTTCAGAGTAACATTAAACAGGAGGCTGTAGCACAGTCACAGCTCAGATAACTGCAGTGTGATCAGCACTAACCTAGCTGTGTGGAGAAATGACTACAGGCAAACAGGAGACTATGCCCAGAGGGTACTGTGATTCCAGGATATTATTTGGTTGTAACGTTTAAGGAAATTTGTGCTCAGATGTGGTGTTTTGTGTAGCTAAGCTAGAGTCAATGATTGAATGCTCCTCCATGTCTAACTTTTAACAATTACCAAAGTAAACAAAACACTCTATTTGCCTGTTTAGAAGCACCATTGTCTCAGCCATTACCATCACAGTAGCAAATGTGGGCATGTGAGCATCATGAGCAATACCAAACGCTAACAGAGACAGTAAACCTGATGCCATTGCTAATTACTGCACTGGACAAAATACCTGTCTACTCTCTTTCATTAGAAATAAGCAGACAGAAATTTGTAGCTGGAAAAGTTAATTCTCAATTATCAGTGAACGATTAAAGCTTTTCAGTAAGAGAACCTGTTACACAATGCACTCCATGTTCTGCGCTGCCCCACAGCTCCCCTCCCCTGTGAAGCCTCTTTCCTTAGTGGACTAAAATTGATCTGTTTCAAGTCCATTTCACTTGTAGGAGAAGTGCTGAAGCTCAAGCTAAAAATTTTTAAGATGTAAAAATAATAAGGTTCATAATAAAACCACAGTTTGCTTCCATTATTTTGGCTATAATTGTCTTTTCTGAACTGGCTAACTTTTCTTGCCCTCCTTAATCACTTAGCAAAGAAAGCTGGAACTAGAGGGAACCGTGGAATTACCTGGACCAACTCCTTTTACACTTGAGGATTGAAACTAGGAGTCTTCATCTGATGGTTACATTTGCCCTTTAAGTACTTGTTCATTAATAGTCATATCCAGAGCATGGCAGGCAAAGCCTCGATAGGCTCATCTTTAAAAGCCAAAGCGTGAAAGAGGGAAGAGTTGGATGATGCCATATCCACGAATACCAGCAGCTGCAGTCCCTCTGCATGAGAAGCTGTTCCATCTCAGGATGTGGCCTCCTGAACCACATCGATAATGTCACAATCTGAATAGATTTAGGCAACTGTCTTAAGGAAAATCTATCCCCACAAAAAGGGGTCTGTCATTCTGCAAAGAAACCAGTTGCACTAGACTGGGATCCTAGTGTGGATCTACCAGAACATGTTTTTTAAAAGAAATACTCCGGACCCCAATTTGCCTAGGATTTAAAATAGTTCATCATTTTACCAATGCCACATTCCAGAGCAGGTAGCAAGCAGAAGGATCAGGCACCAGGGAATTCTGCCACAAGCTATGTCTCTACAAACAGACACACATTCATATCAGGGTAGGCATGTGGATCGTAATCCCTTCTTAGTGGAAAACACATTTTCAAAATGAATCCCCAAGCTAGAGTGAATTACCGTGATAGCCACAGCCGGAGAGTCCCACTGTTGAGAAACGCAGATCTGGCCACCTGCTTTGAGAAGCCTTGGAACACAGCACCTCTGGGTCTTTTAAAGCTGGCCTTTTCAGGTAGGACACCTACCCTCCTAAACCGCCTTTTAAATTCGAAGAAAAGAGAAGCCACCCCTTATCTTTGAACTATGCTGTTTTTCCTGTATCCACTTCTGCTGAATACAGCATAGTTATCTTTTCAAAGAAAGAAGGAATACAAGGGAGACTCCCACCACTGCAGATCGATCCCAGGAGTAAGCCCCAAAACTACAGCAACGTCAAAAAAATGTCTTCAGTAGCTAGGAAAATCACCGCATGCTATCTGCTGTCAGCTCAATGCAGACTGAGGCTAGCTGTGGCCGGAACCACAGCAAGCTGGGGCATCTCTGCAGCCTGTTTCTCTGCCAGCTCCCCACACCCCCTCCCCACCCCCATGCTCTGAATTTGGCAGGGAAGAAGTTACCCTGCCCAGCCTCTGTGCACAAGATGAATAGACCACACATCCCTATTCCCAAAATTAGTCCAGTGCCTGGGAAATTGAGGCTGCAAGGCTGTCAGAAAGCCCTGGAGTGGAGGATGGAGAGCCACTTTGAGCTCTAGGATTTTGCTGCATTGTCATGGCCTGGTAAAGTATGGAGAATGTGTGGAATCTCCAGCCAAAAATGGACCGGATGCGATTTTCTCAGCGCCCCCTTGCCCGCCCCCAATCCCCGCCCCTTTCCCCTCCAATGTGCAGGTAACAGTAGGGTGGGCGAAAGGACCAGCTGCTCCCGCTGAAACTCTGGTGGCAGGCCCAGATGAGAGGCACAACCGGTCAGGGATAGGAAGTCGCCTGGGGAACACCCACACCGAGCATCTTCCCATCCAGTCACCACCAGTAGACTGCACCTGGCGACCGGCTGCCGGAGCCTTTGAGTGAGCACAGAGAGTTGAAGCGGAAACCATGGGATACAATTGTCTAAAAGCCTTGGTTCACAAGGAGTGGGTGTGGGCTGGGAAGGGGGGATTACGTAGTCTCTCCGCCCCCTCCTCTGCCATCTCCTAGCCACTGGGAGGGCGCTCAGGGGCGGAGGAGGCGCTGCGAACCCGTTTGGGGTCTTCTTTGTTTCTCTTCGGGGCCCTTGGGAGGGCCCGATCAGCCTGCTCTACCCAAGCCTTGGGATGCCAGCCCTGCTTGGGCGGCAACCCGCCCCAAGTCAACAATTGAACCTCGCGGGAGAAGAGAGGGTGGGTAAAAGGGTGGATCCCGACTCTTGGGAAGGAGGGCACTGCAGGGGCTTCGCAAGGGTGAGGAAGCCGCCCCAGAAAGGGGGTGGGGAGAGGGCAGGGAAGGAGAGGCTGGTGGTCTGAGCGCGGCGTCTGCTTACCTTGGCAGCCTCCAATTGGGCATAGATCATGCTCCGGTCCGCACGCAGGTTAGAACTGGGGGTCTCACGTGGCTTGCATAGGTGCCAGGCATTTAGGACCTGATTTGCTAGTCCTGGGCGATCAGCGTCTTTTGCCTTGCGCTGACTGCTCTGTATCCTGAGGCAGCTACTGTCAGAGCCACCGCCACGGGAGCAGCTCGCGGCTGGTGAACCTGTGCGAGCCAGGAGGAGGGCCTTCTGGGTCAGAGGCGCGTGGTGTTGCGGCTCAAGCAAGGGCTCCCGGTGCGTGGCAACGCAGCACACTTTATTGCTTTATCCTCCCTCCCGCATCCCCTCCCTTCCTGCCTGCTCCTCTGTGGGAACCAGACTTGAGAACCAACCAGGAGCCAGGCTTGCTCTCTGTAGCTGTGCTCCGCCCTGCAGCCTCACGCACCCGCACCTCCTTCTCGCCCCCATAGTAAATATATTTATATATTTATATATTTATATCTATATGTACGTACATTCTTGTTACTACTTGCCCCATCCTTCCATCACTCAGCACGCGCCTGCCCTGCGGGGCTTATCCAACCAGCCGTAGTTCATCAGTCCCTTTGTGTATATGCAAATGTTGTGTTCAGACCGAATGAGTATCTTCTAGGTAGGTCGCTGTGTCAGGTGTTCTCACCTCAATTTTAAGGACCTTCCTTGTCCATCTCACAGATCCTCCAGTATTTTCACAGCAAGGACCCTGAAACAACGTTGTGATCACAAATACAATGCTTGTAAATCGCCCTAGGTATCTATTGTTGGTAAGGTTAGCTTTCCAAACAGGTTTAGTATTAAGCAGTGTGCATTGTCAAAATATTGGAAGTAGGAAAAATGCAAACCTTTATTTGACCAGCCAACCAAGGTGCAAAAGAAAGTGAAATGCTGGTCACTGATTTGGTCTAATTTGGGTTTGCTATGTTCACAAAGTGCGAAGGTTCCGAGCACATAACTGCCATAATCCGGATTTTGTGCTCTTCACAATGCCTATTTTCCTTCCCAACAGTCCCCAAGCAAATCATTTTTCACATCTTAGAAGTGTACTTTTTCCCCTTACCCAGGGATCACCCTGGTGTTACTATACTTAGTAATGCCGAACCCTGATAATGCCTCTAACTCTAGAACCTTTTCCTGAAGAGCTGATTGGATACATCTCCCACCCATTTATAACTATAAGACAGATGGCTTCTCCGTGATGTTCTTTTCATTGACCCACCTCTTGTCACTGATTACACTCTTGGCAGTAGAACTTTACAGAAGAGGAAACCAAGTGAACCCTCAATTTCCATCCTCCTCTTTCCCTGGGAGCGCCTCCCTTCAGGCCTGGGCTCATCACTCCAGGTGCCCAGGGATTTCTCAATAGACACTTCCCTTTGTCTGGCAGGAATCTGATCTTTCCACCAGATGAGTTCAAGACTGTTTTTCAAACCATATCTAAAAAGCCACACAGAACCCTGAGCACACATTTCTCCAGATATGACATAAGAATTAATACGGGGCTTCAGTATGAAGAAAACCTCTGAGAATAGACTTGGCTGAGGTGCAGCAATAAACACCAGAATCAACCAAACAATAATACCAACCAAAAATTTGAAAAGAAAAAAGTAAACCAACAAAAGTCACTTGTATAAACTAATATTAAAGGTTTCTGAATACACACAATCCCAATAAACTGCCACAAAGAATGCTTATTCACCTCAATTAATTGCTAAGTCGTTCAGTCTGATTTTCAGTGTTGTTGCATCTATTTGGCTCAAAGAGATTTTCTTCCTGTTGTGTCATGAGAATAACTTGGTAAGTTAGCATCTTTCGGTGTGTTGGTGCAACAGTCCTGAGGTATGCTTTATTTTCCTCTAGGCACTTTCTTCTTTTCTATTTCTTTTTCTACCAAAGGCAAAAGGTACCAAAGTTTCACACCTTTTGAATTTTAGAATTTTTTTAATTAATGAAAATATAATTATATCATTCACCTCCTTTCCCTCTAACTTTTCTCATCCATATCCCCTACTTCCTTTAAATCTTTATCACACACACACACAGCAACTTGCTGAGTCTGTTTAGTGTTACTTGTGTGTGTTTTCCTGGGACTGAATAATCATTTAGGGGCCCATCTCTGGAAAGGACTAATTCTTTCGGCCGCCTTTAATTGTCTGTAGCTCTTCATCTTTATCTAGGGTTGGGGCCCTGCACAATAACCCCCACCTATGTTAGCTTATCACCGGGTGCTGTCATTCTTCATGTCTTATTTATGCAGCCACATTGTTAAGACATCATGTGTGTGGCTTCCTGGCCATATTTAGAAGACACAATCTTGCAGAAGACTTCCTGCTCTTCCTTTTCCTACAATCTTTCTACATTGTCTTCCCTGCTGTTCCCTGAGCCTTAGATGTACAGTTTGTGCTGTAGATACATCAACTGAGGGACCCACAGTCCAGCTGTGCTGTGCATTTGACTAGATGTGACTTCAGTAATGATCTCTGGAAAAGAAGTTCTTTTGATAACTGGTGAAAGCTATACTTATCTGCGAGTACAAGGATAGATATTTAGAATGTAGTTAAGAACTATACCGGAAGAACTATAAGAAACGAGGTCTTCCTCTAAGATCTGTGACCTCACCTGCAGCCATGGGTGGTTGGCTAGGATTTCAGTACCAAGCATGATTTCCATCTTGTTGAACAGGTCCTAAGTCCAACAAGACAGTTGGTTACCATGAAGATGTAAATGATAGTTTTTCACCTTTAGGGATATTTTTCTATATTGATCATTTTTTGTGATGCATAGGCATCACAGCTTAACAGAAGAAATAACCAAATTTTTGTAGAGCACTTTCTACATGCCCCATCTGCCAGGAACCTACCTCTGCAATGCTCATAAAATCATGACTGGTCAGAGGCCATCTTTGGAAGAGACCTTCAATGTGATGTCAGAAGCACACGCCATATAACCAAGCAAAGAGAAAGATAGAATCGTTGAAGCATCACACCTGGTGTAACTTCTGAGAGTGAGGGTCTCCAGGATGAGTCCTACCTGGCTTACAGCATGAAGGCCTGTTATGGGGCAGGTTAGCATAAAGAGAGGCTTAGTCATCACTTTGCTTGGCCACAGCCCTCTCTGAGCAATGTGCCTAGCAACCTACTAGCAACCTAAAACCAGCTGCATCCAGTTGCATGCATACCTCACATCAAACAGTAGAACAAGTTTCTCCTTCCTTTAATAACCATCAAACATAGTTATTTCTATTCAATAAATATTTGTATTCAACCATGCTTTAGTCATAGCAGGGTAGGGGCTGGTTTAGTCTAAACTGTTTTAGGGTCCTATACACCACAAGACAATCTGTGTCCTCTAAGAGAACTCTCACAGAGAATATTCTACCTACCGTCTTATGTTTACCATAATTTAGTCATAATTCATGTAAATGACTAAAATTAAATGCTTTGTAGGAAGGATATGCATATTGTTCAGTGTCCTGATATCCAAGCCTGTCAATCAAAAGAGAACCTTTCCTTGAACTCCAGAAAAGGAAGACCCAAAGAAAAATTGGCCCTTAGTACTCTCATTTAGTGGGCAACTGTCACTCTTGACAGTGTATTCTAATTTGTTCTATCGCTTTACTTTGAGTAATGTTTCCCTGCTACATTGCAGTCTGTGTGAGCCAAGATGCCAAGAAACTGAAAACATCTGACTTAGACAGCTAACACCTCAGACCTGAGGCTTAGGCCGCCTAAGGTTAGCCAACAGAGCAAGTTACACACCTGTCCCTTTGCAATGATAGAAAGGATATTTTTAATTTTTGAAGGGGTAGGGGAAACCTGCATATAAATACTGAGTGGCAGTGGGATTCTTAAAAAGTCTTGGTGCAGTTTTAGGACAAAGCTAGGCTGGCATGAAAGAGCACAGATACCTCTCCATAGGAGGTTATTAAGTCAACAGTTTTGAAGTATGATGATTTATTGGGTTAGAGTTGAGAGCATGCAACTTCTAATTAAGCAAGCGATCATTGCACATTTGACAGGAACAGGACAGGCAAACTGTCAGGCTGACAATACACCGAAGAGTTTTTTGTGCTGTATACAAATTCTTTGTAAAACTTGTAATTTTTTAGTTGGGCAGTGGTGGCACACGCCTTTAATCCCAGCACTTGGGAGGCAGAGACAGGCGGATTTCCGAGTTCGAGGCCAGCCTGGTCTACAGAGTGAGTTCCAGGACAGCCAGGGCTATACAGAGAAACCCTGCCTCAAAAAACCAAACCAAACCAAAACAAAACAAAACAAAACAAAAAACCAAAAAAAAAAAAAAACTTGTAATTTTTGAACACTCTCACTGTGTGACCTCTCTTATCTTTTAATTGTTCTCTCCATGAGAACATTTACATTTAACTGAGTTCAAATGACCCACTTTTGATATTGTATCTTAGAATCTTTTGATAAACCAAAGTTACAAGGGTTTAGCTTGGGATGATTTATAGGTTTATAGTTATAATCAGGTCTGTGATCCTTTTTGACATATTGTTACTTCTTGGTTTTGATATATAGGCCATGATTTATTTTAATTTTGTTCACTTGTTTGTTTATGCATGTCAAGTTATTCCAATACCATTTTTATTAAAGATTCAATTGAATTGCTTTTGCAACTTAAAAAAAAAGAAAGCCAGTTGGACGCTCTCTTCTTCATCCATGGTCTGTGTGTTCTTATTTTTGCCAATACTATTCTGATTATGTAAACTTAAATCATCTTGTCATGTTAGTTCCCCAACTTTCTTAGTTAGCAAATTATTTTTAATGTTTATATTTCTTCTTCCATACAAATTTTAAAATCAATATCTACCAAAAATTTCTGCTTCAATTTTGATGGAGATTATATTTAAATTTATAGGTCAATTTTGGAAGAATTGTTATTTTTAACAAATTTCCAATTCATTAATATCTAATAATCCATAAACATAGTATACTTCTATGCATATTTGCTTTATTTCTCTTATAAGATGTTGAAATTTATATACATTATACAGATACTACTCAAATTTTGAAAGATGTTTATGTAATAATTTCTCCTTTTTTGGTGATACTATAAAAGCTATTGATTCTGATTTTGAATTTTGCCTTATCTTTTAAAAATTAGATGTATTTATTTATTTGTTGGGGCGTGCTCATGTGCCATAGCATGCACGTGGAGGCCAGAAGACAATTTAGGACAGTGGGTTCTCTCCTTCTATGTATCAGTGATCAAATTCAGGTCATCATCATATACAATCTGAATTATCTCATCAACTTTTGAATTTCACTTTCTATTAAAGCTAGGGTTTGTATTAAATTGCATGGGCATACCAATATACAGATAAAAAATAATTAAATCATTGTCATGAAACTAAAAAGGATATACTCCAGCTAGGTGGTGGTGGCATGCACCTTTAATTCCAACACTTGAGAGGTAAAGGCAGGCAGATTTTTATCAGTTTGAGGCCAGCCTGGTCTACAGAGTGAGTTTTGGTACAGCCAGGGCTACATAGAGAAACCTGTTTCAGAGAAACAAACAAACATACAAACAAGTATATACTTACCAATCACTAGAGTCAGGACAAGTAACTGAAGCAGAGTCACATGGGCAAGCAATGGAGTCAGTAAACATGCAGAAGGAGCAAAGGGAGAACATGGCCCAGAGTCAGTGTCTCTGTTTTCTGTGAAAAGGAAAAGGTGATGTAGGACAGGACATTCTCTAGCTCTAGGCCATTACCTTTAGCTGTCCTTTCCTTGGTCTTGGTATGACACTCCAGGGGGAACAATGTCCTCTTCTGCCCTTTGAGCAACGGCAAGACACTGATATTGTTAATGTAGTCACATGCAGGCAAATACTCATAGACAAATAATAAAAATAAATAAATCTTATTTAAAAACAAAAAATAAGATTGATAATTTTATTCAGTGCAGGCATGGATAAAACCAAATGGATGTCTGTATTTTATCTTGGGACTTGACTTAATATATTTTTTTAGTCTTAGGAATCTTATGCAGAGATTTCCTGAATTGTCAATATTAGTAATTATATTTGCTGTGACTTGAGGGACCTTTATTTACTGCTTTCAATATTTCCTCTCTATCTTACTGACTGTCCTACTTCTTGTGTATATATTTATTTTGTTTATTAACACAAGAATTTATTATGTAACTTCTTATGATAGGCAATCTAAACTTGTTAAATATTTATGCTTATATTAAATTTAAGAACAATATGGTATAATTACTATCATATTGTCGGGGGTGCGTTGTCAGTGTGGTAGAAACAACCACGCTAACTGGAGAAGCTTAGAAAGACCTATGAAAATATGGGTTTGTAGAGAGAGCTTGTTGAAACCCAAAGGAGAACGTACAGAGTACATGTGAGAGGAAGGGGAAGGAGTAAAATGTAATTGTGAAGAATTCATTCTAACTCACAAATACAAAGCAAGGTCAGGGGTAAAGCTTGGAGGAAAGGTTTAAGATGAATGATGACTCAAATATTGGCCTGTTTCAGCTTTTAGGAGTAATTATTGAGGATATAAAGGACAATAAGAATTTCAATGCCAATAAGTAAAATAAGAATTGTTTTTACTATATCTCAAAAAAATATGTGTGGCAAAACTTTAACTTTGCAATACTTTTAGAATATTAAGATATGCCCATAATGGAAGAGTTAGATTAGGATGTCAACTGGTTAATTTTCCCTTACTTTCTCATCAAAACACTTATTAAAAAGTACAAGACAAAAACAACAGGCAATTATGAACTAAGAAATCCATCATTCACGAAAAGGAGTCCTCACAAAACCGAGATACAACTAAATGAAGTTTAAAAGTGTTTTTGTGAAAAGATAGATATTAAATATGTATGAGGAAGGGTGCAATATTTAATTTATTTATATTTATATTTAGGGCTGAACATTTCAGTCTCTTATTCCATGCACTTTGGTCACCTGTGGGTCTCTGTGTTAAATCTCCCTCTATGCAAATTTAAGCTTCTCTGATGAGGGTTGAGAGACAATTTCATCTCTGGGTATAATAATAAGTCATTAGAAGTCAATTTAATACCATGTCTATTTAGCAGCATAATAGTAGTATGCTCTCCTTTGGGGCCTATGACCTTCCTAGTCACAGGTTCTTGATTTAATAATGGTGCCAGGTATGAGTTACATTCTATATATCAGGGAATCTAATCAATATTTTTAGTTACTCCCATGATGCTCATACCATTATTACACCAGTACATATATTGTGATGTGCCTGTCATTATTGCAGCTCTTGGGGTTCACAGTTAGCTCACCAATCATCAAAAAAGAACAGCTGAAAGAATGGTAGATGGTAGATGACCACAAGGAAACAGAATCCTTTAGACATCATAGGCAGCTGCATGTGTGAACTCACAGTAGTTGGAACAACTTGTATAAGATTTGAGTAGTGGTTAAGGAGGAGGGACAAGAAGAGAGAGGGAGGGAAAAATATAAGAGGGGGGGTGCTTCTGAGACCTTGTCTCAGATCTAGCACTCTGTCACTTCCATTTGTTGGCTAAAGCCCATTAAAGCCAGTGTAGATTCAAGTGTAAAGAAACTCAAACTCTTGACTGGACTAATTGAAAGGCCATAACATAAAGGGTTATGGATACAAAGATAGCTGGAGAGACGAATGGTATTATTGGAAATACAAAGAGGCAAGATGATGAAGGTTATTGGGCAGTAGTCTAATGAATGCAGCTCTTACAGAAATGGCTGAGATGTATGCTCTTGGGATATCATACATGTACCAACCTCTGGAATCCAGCATAGATCTTACAACCTCGAATAAAGGAGAATAAACCTAAATTCTCTATTTACCCCATTTTCTGTGACAAATTCTTAGCCATTAAGTGAAGCCCACTAGAGCTCACCTTGACACATCTGTATTCTAGTTTACCTAAAGAAAGCCTCAAAACTACTCCTCTCTACATTCAATGAGCTGTGTGGATGTTGTCCTCTGCAATGGGGCACCACTGTCAGTTTTCAGAGAGTGGTCTCTGTCCTAGGATCAAACTGGGTTGTTTAGAGATTTCAAACTGAACCTCCTCAGCCAACAACTCAACTGAATGCAACCCAGTCCTACCACAGGAAACCTTGTCTGGCTACAAAAGATGGCCAGTTCAGACTTCCTAACCTCCTAGGAGTCCTCACTAGGATTGCCCTCACAGATTCCAGGAAGTTTCTACTGCATTAGGTTTCTCCACTGCAACCCAAATGACCCCCCCCCCCCAATTTCAGCTGTCTCATCCATCTCTCTCTCTCTCTCTCTCTCTCTCTCTCTCTCTCTCTCTCTCTCTCCATCCACCCCCACCTGATCACTCCCTTTTCAGTCCCCACAAACCCTGAGTCCACCCAGAAAATCTACTCTATTCCCCTTCCCAAGAAGATCCATATGCCACCCCCCACCCATAGAGCCCTCCTTTTTCCATAACCTCTCTTGGTCTGGATTGTAGCTTGATTATCATCTAACAGCTAATACCCATTTATAAGTGAATTCACATCATATTTCTGTTTCTGGGTCTAGGTTACTTTGCAACAATAAAGTGTGCCCTGAAAGAGAATCTTCTCTCCAGCAGCCATAAAGCTCAAGTTTCAGAAAATCAAACCTACACTCTTATAACATTGCCTGACCTACAATGAAAATTCAGGTTTCAACCTTGGAGAGTGTCAGGGGTTAAAATAAAGGCACTGATTGGTCAGTAGTGGGATCCTGAAATTTGGGATCAAGATCTATAGGAGGACCCTTAAGAGACTGAAGACTATAGGGTTGGTGGGATCCCCGGCCACTCCGCCACAGGACTAAGCTGCTTGGGGAGGCAGGACACAAGAGTTTTGACTGTGCTTAGCCCATGCCATTGCTTGGCAGGTGCTGGGCTATGGGGAAGCTGAGGAACACTGCTCTGGAGGTGGGGGAGCATAGTCTAAGGCATGGGAGAGTCAGAGCTGACTGGGGATGTTCCTGGGCCTGTGACAAGGCTAGGGCCATCTGATTTCAGGGTTTTTTGGCACCCAGGCACCTCTGGGAGCTGTGGAAGAGCTGAGAACAGAGTAGGGGCTGGCAGGCTGGATCTAGCCTGGGTGAGGAGGAAAAGAGGGGAGCTTTGGCTGGATCCCACAGGGAGGAGTCCTTAGCGTTCGTAACTGGCTTGGCTTGGTGGTAGTCATGGCTGGGAGTGTAGAGAGGCCTTCTATGGGAGGTTAGACAGTGACTCTTTAATCAAAGGCCTTCTCCATTTCTCTCTATGGTGGATCCCGATGAGAAGAGGCAGTCCATGGTTTTAAGGCATTTATTGTCATGGCAGAAAGTGGATGGGTAAAACTGTACCCCACTTCAGGGCAGTCCTGAGGTTAAATACCTTTTGCAGGGAGGAGTGTCTGGGAGGAAGAGTTTATTGGCTAAGTCCTCCAGGCCTTTATGTACCTCATTAAAATGGAGATCTGTCTTGAGCCTTTGTGACATGTGATCACATCCTCTACATGTGGGGGGGGAGGGGGCTTGGGCATTGCCCTTATGTGACTGGTGGCCACAAATCTATGGAGGGCTGGGGGAGGCTGTAACTATGTGACAGGAGCCAGGTGCCCAGGAGCAGGGCAAAATGCCTTCCGTCCTTTCAGGGTCACTGTGGTTTCTAGCCTTTGCTCAGCCAGGAGCCAGGCTGTCTTTCATGATCCTACAGAAGAACTGGAAGCCTCCAATTCTAAAGAATTTATCTCACGCAAGGAACAGTCTCTCCACCCTTAGCAGGGGATGCATTGCTATCCCTACCCACTGCAATATTTCCCTATTCACTTTTGTATGAGGGAATTAATTACTCATTGTTTCTGGAACCAACAGTGACAGCCTGAAGAAGACTGTAGGAAGAGCAATACTGATAATATTTCAGGGCCCAACAACAGTTGTCTCTAGACCTATTGCCAGACTTAAGACTAAGCAGGCTCCTACAGCGGGGATGCTAAGTGTGGTCTATGAAAAGGTATGCCACACAAATAATGAGTTTGCTAATTCAGCCAAGCAAAAATCTGGGGAGTGTGCATTGGAATGGTTTTAAAGATGTGGGATAATGGTGGAAAGGTAAAATTGAATCAGGCTGACTTTATTTAAATAGAACCAAATGAGTGGAGATTCTAGGTTTAATATGAAAGCTTGCACAGTTAAAAAGAAATGTGTCAGAAATCTATTTGATTAGTTTGCTGGAGCATTTTCCATAAGATGGCCTACCAAAAAGGAGCTGGAGATACCTAATATCTGTTGGCTTCATGTTGAAGGATTTTTAAAGTTCAGGAAAATTATAATTCTAGAGTGGGTGTGCTCTGCAAAGCCTAATCTTCCAGGAAGGCCTAGAAGACATGCCTTTCACTAATGCTCTAAGTCACAAAATGGTGAGCAAGGCACCAGCACACTTGAAGAGCTTGGCCATTGCTCCTTTCCTTGTGCCAAACCTCGGGGTCAGAGATGTTGCTTCTCAGTTGGATGACTTCAATGCAATGTGTTTAATTGGGCCAAGGAGTAGCAGGGGCCAGGTGGCAGCACTGAATTGCCAAAGGCAAGGTGAACATAGTTATCCTAAAGGGCAGCACAGGCAAAGTGATGTCTACAGTGGCCTGACCCATAATAGGCAGCATAGGCAAATGGTTTTTAGTGAAGCACAGCTTGTACACTTTCACCAATAATTAATCTGATATTTCCAGGACTGAAATAGTTATGAAGCCTGCTACATTTTTGTTTGATCTGTATAAGCAGGAAAAAAATAATCTCAAACAAATGAGAGAAAGGCTAAATTGGATCATAGCAAGAAGAAATTTTGACTTGTGAACCATTTTCTAGACATAAGCCTATTTGCAGACCTAGATTACTACTTGAATGAAGGAAAGGCCAGGCCAAGTACCCCTGAGGAAGGATCTTGCTAAAACATACCCCAGAATTTTACTGTTAGCCTTTTTTCCATCCTTTCCAAGGGGACCTATGGCCTTTTATAATGGTGACTGTTGGATACCGGTCTTGACCACAAAAAGCATTGTAGTCCTCCAGTTAAAGTAGGGGCTTATGGAGGCCTGGGCATTCATGCAGGTTTTGCTGAAGTCTGAAACACAGTGGGTCCAATGACTGCAGGGACTTATTCTGTGATTATTTCTCCACTTCCAGAACATATTGTTGTGGGAAATATTAAAAAGACTAGCAAGTTCCTGTGCTATTCCCTGATTCTCTCTGCCCCTACTGGCTGGCCAGCCATGTGCTGGCAGCCAATGGCCAACCTGCTTTTATCTCATGGTGACTCTTTGATTCAGATCTCCAATGTCTCTCCACCCAGATCACTAGGTTCCCACTGTTGGGTCACTACCACACCAGCCCCATGCTTCAAAACCCCCAACGCCTTTGTGGTGCACATTAGGCAAACCCATGCTTTGCCACTGTACCTTTCTCTCTGGAACCCAGTCAAGTCACTTCGAGAAGGAAAACACCACACAAACTTAGTTCAGAAACAATGGTAACTCAATCTCTGGGTGCAACAACTAGAATCCTAATCTTGTAAGCCATATTAAATCTAATTCCTCCAGTGGCAAAACCTGGCAGATCCGCCATGATACCGGGAAACACTACAGCTACATCTTGTCCTTTTGCTATCCCCGTTTAAAAGCACCCTCTCTCCCCCCTGCTTCCTCTCTTCCCCTATCCAACTGGGAAGTCCCACCCAGTGATTGGCTCCTTTATTCATTAGGGGATGGTTCACAAAAAGTCACCTGAGTACATGACTCATTCCTCGATTGCAACCCCTCCCAGGAGAATGGAATTAGCACCAAAATACAAGCAACCCCAGGGCTATCCACAACAAAGTATAATTGGAACAGAAGTTAGAAGTTTATAGAAACTCCACATTCCTTCTGATTTGTGGAGCAAGAGATATTATGGATGAAAATGCCATGTGAAAGCCATTGGATTTGCCTCTTCATAAAAAAATGGTGAACCAAAAACAATATGGTATCTCTGGAGGAATTACAGATATCAGTGCCACCATCAAGAATTTAATGATACAGAGCTGGTAGTTCCCATCACATTTTTCTTTAACTCCTTTTTTGGTCTATGCAAAAGATGGATGGATCACAGAAAATGACAGATGACTATTGAAAACTTTATTAAGTAATGACTTTGATTTCAGCTACTGTATTAGGTATAGTATCCATAGTTGAGCAAATTGTCATTGATCTACCAAATCCACCTCTCCTTTGATATTTATCCATAAGAATCACCAGAAACAATTTTCTTTCAGCTGACCTATCTAGTAGTCTACCTTTATAGTTTTATCACAAGGATCTATTAACTCTCCAGCCCTGTATCATAATTTACTTTGAAGAATTTTAATTATCTGTCTCTTCTATGTAATAACCTACTGACCTACTATGTTGATGGCATTCTGCTGACGAGGCCAAGTGAGCCAGAGGTAGCAATCACTTTGAGCTTATTGGTAACAATAGATTTAGATATGGAGATATGCACCAGAAGATGGGAAATAACATTTAACCAAAATTCAAAAGCCTTCTTCCTCAGTGAAATTTTTAGGAGGTTAGTGGTGTGGGACATGTAAAACTATTCCTCTAAGATGAAGGGTAAATTATTAGACATAGCCTTCCCTAACACCAAAAAAGAAGCACAATATTTAGTGGGCCCATTTAGATTCTGGAAGTTGTACATCCCTTACTTGAGTGTATTGTTCCAGTCCATATCTCATGTGACTTGGATAACTGATAGTGTTGAGTGAGACCTAGAACATGAGAAGGTTCTTCAAAAGGTTCAGGCAGCTGTGCAGGCTGTTCTACCACTTGGACCATATGATCCATTAGACCTTATAGTATTTGAGGTGTTAGTGGTAGATATGAATGTTGTTTGGAACTTTTGGAAGGCCCATATAGGTGAATCACAGATGAGACTTTTGTGATTTTAGAGCAAGGCTCTGCCATCACCATCTGTAAACAACTACTCTCCTTTTGAGAAGCAGCTCTTGGCATGCTATTGGGCCCTAGTAGAAAGTGAATATTGGGAAATTTGCCACCAATATAACATGTGACCTGAGGTGCCCATGATAAGCATTGTATTATCTGACCCACCAAACCATAAGGATGGATGTGCACGATAGCAATTCACTATAAAATGGAAGATATATATACCACTTGCCCACATGGCTATAGTTTCTAATAGTTTCTAACACTGTTAAAATGCCATCTGCTCCTAAGAATGACTAATGACTATGATCAGATGACTGAGGAAGAGTAGATAGTGAAAGTGTACTTGCATAATAAACATCCAACTCAATGAATTTCCCCACAGGAAAGCATCCATGAAGTACCATTCAGCTCAAAGAAGAGAACATTGTTAGCACAGGGAAGCCTCACATTGACCTTTTCTCAGTCATAGTGTATCCCCTTCCCTAAAGGTGTCTGCTGTGTGGAAATAGTCACACAAAGTACCTCTTGGGTAATATACCTTCTTTCATCTAAAATTATACTTGTGAGATCCATCTACATTGTTATTTTAACATATGGTTTGTTGTATAATGTTCCATAATATGAATATACCAAAATTTTACCTGTTCATTGTACTTTTAGTAGACAGTTTGCTTAGTTGCAACCCTAACAACCCAAGCAAAGCAAGAAAGAAAAGAATAGCCTAACAAAATGCCTATTTATTAGTAGTTTCATCATGATGTTCATTAATTCTCACTGTCTGACATGTTCACACACCTAGAGCTAGTTCAAGGGGAATGTAATAATCACTAAAGTGCAGGCCATGTTTTCAGTCCTAGAAATGGAAAAGTCAGGGATCCCTGGAAAAACTGGACATTGAAGCATTCTCTCAAGGGAATCTGAGATGGTTTTACTAGATGGGAATGTGAAGTACCTGAGAAGGACATTAAGGATAATAGTTAAGTACAACTTATTCCTATTAGATTTTTTAAAACAAAGTATCCATAATCTCATCAACAAGGAAATTAATGGCAGGATTTTAATGGAACTAGAACTATGGAAATCATATGATACTCTGATCATGTTAGAATGGAATTTGAAGTAAAGAATGAGTAAAGCAGATGACAGTTTCTTTCAGCAGGTTGTTAGGCAAAAAAGGACTTCCAATTTTTAAAAACTGAATAAGAGTCCAACTCTTGGAGAGGATCTAACTTAGCTCTTTTTCACAGTCCCTGTCAGCCTTCCCTTGTAGCCCACCCCCAGTACTTTGTGCTTATGTCTACAGAAACACTTTCTACCAGGACCCCAGTGGCCCCACTGAGTGGGGACTCAGGTAGTCAATTTTCACTATACTTTCTGCCCTCAATTATACTCTCCAGACTTATTCTTAGTCCTATAGCATCTTATTGATAGAAGCCCCTCTTCTCATCCTACATCCATTCCCTGTGAACTCCACCTCTTGATACAAACACAGAGTCCCCCTAGCTCTTTCATCCCTGTTTGTCCAGACATACTTTTACCTACTTCAGCCTGTTTTCAGGAGCCCCCTTTCTCACTCTACCTCCATTCCCTGTGGACTTTACCCCTTTGTGTGCACCCTGATCTCCCCTAGCTCTTTCCTGGGATCCCTCTCAGCCTTTCCTCTTAGCTCATCTCTATTCATTTCTATCACCACCAACCAGCAGATGCACTCTCTACCATGGATGGATCTCATCGACATCACACTTGCCTAGAATCCAGAGAGGGTAACAACAACCAAAGAATGGAACACCTCACCACCAGCAGCAGCAGCAGCAGCAGCAGCAACAAAGAAAGATGGAATATTGACATCAAGAAAAACCTCAAGCATTGTAACTTCAGATACTTAGAAAAGCCACAAACAAACATAAATAGCCAAGGCAATATGCCTCCATCAGAAGCCAATAACTCTACTATAGTAGACTCTGAGAAATTCAATGCAGCTGAAGCATAAAACAAGAATTTCAAAATAGCAATTATGGATATGTTCAGAAACCTTAAAATGAATATGAATAAATCCCTTAATAAAGTCCATGAAAATACAAACAAATGAATAAAATAATAAAAATAATTCAAGACTTGAAAGAATTTAACAAAGAAACAGGATCACTAAAGAAAACCCAAACTTAAATAAAACTGGACATAAATATTTAGGATGTCAAACAAAACTTCAGAGCTAAATATCACCAACAGATTTTAAGACATGGAAGAAACAATCTCAACTATTGAAGACAATGTAGAAGAAATTGATAACTCAGTCAAATAAAATGTTAACTCTAAGAATCCAGGCATCAGAAGAGAAGGGGAGGGGAGGGGAGGGAGGGACTATGTGATGGGGAACTGGGAGGAGAGGTAGGAGCTGCAATCAGGATGTAAAGTGAATAAAAATAAATTAATGGAAAAAGGAGAAAAATTAGAAAATTTGAGAAATTATAAAAAGACTGATCTACAAATAAGTTAGAGGAAGGAGAAGAAACCCAGGTCAAAGGCAGAGAAAATATTTTTAACAAAATCATAGAAGAAAATTTCCTCAATCTGGAGAAAGAGAAGCATATCAAGGGGCAAGAGGGGTACAGAAAACTAAATAGACAGGAAAAAAAATTCCCATAACATATGATAATCAAAACATTAAATGTACAGAACAAAGAAATGCTATTAAAAGCTGCAAGGGGAAAAGTAACATATGAAAAATCAAGTAACAGATAAAATCAGGCCCATTAGAATGGAGACTTTGGAAAACAGAAGAACCTGCACAGATATTTTACAAACTCTAAGAGATCACAGATGCCGGCCCAGATTACTATATCCGGCAAAACTATCAATCACAATAGATGGAGAGAGAAAAGCATTCAACAGTGAAATAAAATTTAAGAAATTTCTATCTACCAATCCATCTCTATAGAAGATACTAAAGGAAAAATTCAGCCTAAGGAACATAACCACATTTAAGAAAACACAAGGAATAAATAATTTCAGAACAGTAAATCAAATGGGGTAAGGGACCCTACAGCATAACAACAAAATAACAGAAATTTTTTAAAAAAATACTGCTTTTTGATAGTTATCAATATCAAAGATCTCAATTCTGCAGTAAAAAGAAAAGAGATTGAATTAGAAAACAGGATCCATCATTCTACTACATCCAAGAAATACACCTCACCATTAAAGATAGACATCACCTCAGGGTAAGCAGATATAAAAAGATATTTCAAGCAAATGTACCCAAGAAACAAGTAGGTGTAGCCATTTTATTATCTGACAAAATAGACTTCAAACCACAACTATTCAGAAAAAAATAGGAAAAGACCCTAAATACTCATTAAAGAAAAACCCACAAAAAAGTATTGCAATTCTGAACATTCCCAAGGAAGGGGAAATAGAATATATTGTTATGGAGAGATACAAGGAAATCTAAAATAAAAGAATTAAATAGAAAGGGTTTTGAAGAGAAGGAGGGAATATTAGGAGAGACAACTAACACTAAAGAACATTTTTAAAAATATGGAAACCTACTATCAGAGATGCTTTTAAAAATAATGCATATATTAAAGGACTCTAAATTGAGTCACCAAATAATAGAGGAGACAGTGCCCCAGCTAGACATCTTTTGGCACCAAATAAAATCTCTGGTGTTAAAAATGGCTGTAACTTTTCAAGCTATTGACCATAAAAGGTCCTATAGAAACTCCCAACATCACAGTCTGTTACCAAGGTTGCTCTCCACAACTTCATGGTAAGGCCCTAATGTTGAAGAGAACATTTACATATGTCATCAAACAAGGAGAAGTCAAGCTGGTACCTAAATAGAAGCTTTACCTGTACTGACTAGCCTTTATGGTACTAAAAGGTACTCTTCACGCCACCAGAGGGAGAAGATAATCATCAATATCCCTCAGACACAAACTGTGCAATCTACAACAGTGAATTATCTACAAGGTATATTCATGCAACAGTGGCACAAACATTATAGAAGTAACCAACCACTTTCTCATGGATTTAAGGCTCACTCCATAAGAGGAAACCCATACCTAACATTGCTACAGTGGCTAAAAACCTGAGACTAGGTAGTCCATGGGCTTAGGGGAAAACATAATACTATTGTACTAAGGAACAGCAATAAACTGATTCTTAATGCCATATTTCTATACAAGTAGAC
Organism: Uromys caudimaculatus; assembly: GCA_028551405.1. NCBI lineage: Eukaryota > Metazoa > Chordata > Mammalia > Rodentia > Muridae > Uromys > Uromys caudimaculatus. The sequence goes on from CM052714.1 coordinate 69,311,992, forward strand.
CAGTGCCTTGCTCATCCCTGAAGCTTTTTATTACAGTTATGGTAACTAACACAGAGACTCACAACTGGGCAATGTTCAGAGAAAGAGAGAGACCCAGGGAAAGAGGGAGAGAGAGAGAGAGAGAGAGAGAGAGAGAGAGAGAGAGAGAGAATATCTGGAGTACTCAGTCTTCATCAAAGCCCTCCCTCAAGGCTCAGAGATCTATGCAGAAGAGGAGACAGGTAGATAATAAAAGCCAGAGGTTATGTTTGACTCCAAGGCTTCCAGAAATATGAATATGTGAACTCCCAGAGATTGTGGCACCATGTACAGGGCCTGCACATGTTCAAGCCAGATGGGATCCCAGCACTGAGATGGAGAGCTGGACATGGGCTCCAATCCCTACAAAAAAAAATTATCTACAATTAAGAACCACTTGCAAAGAAAAGCATTAGTTTTCTCCAGTGGGGTCTCGTTGGATACCTTAACTACACTTCAGGACAAGCACCTCATCCAGAAGCTGTTGGCCAACACAAAATGAACTCAATAGTATTTTGTAGATTTTTTGTTTCATTTTAATTTGGGTATTTTTTGTCTTATTGGTCTTTTTGTTTATTTTGATTTTCATTTTTGTGGGTTTTTTAAGGGGGAGGTTGTATATGTGCTTCTTATTTTTGTTTTGTTTGTTTTTAAGAGGAGACAAAAACATAAACTTGGATGGGTAGGGAGGTAGGGGAGGATCTGGGAATCATTGGGGGAGAGGAAACACGATCACAACATATTGCATGAAAAAAAATCAAGTAAAATGAATAAATTATTTCCTGGAAGATTTCAGTCCTTCCCTGAGACTTCTCTCCCAAGAGCATTTGTAAACACTGTTTTAGTCCTTGCTTTTTGCAGATTTAAATATTCATTTCTTATAGGGATAAATGATGAAAATGTCAGGTGTTCACTATACTGAGTCTCAGCCATAAAAATTACCATGTGTCCCACTAACCCAAAGACCCCTCAATTCTTCTTATCTTAGTACAGAGTTGTTGTAGAGGTGTGTCAAGCTGTAGTGATGGGGGTAGTTGAGAAATAGCAATGCAGAAAGTTGTTTTTCTCTGAATTCTTTCTTTGGTCATGAGAGTATCCTCCAAAGCTTCTAGTTTCATGTTTAATTCCTGACAATTGTGAACAAAATTGCATTTCAGTGGTACAAGGAAATGCAACTTCAGAATATCAAAGAACAAGGCAGAGAAGTGGGTATGCGATGTGACTAGCTGACATGTATGAAATATCTAAAGAAATACTCCCTCTGACTGTCAGACTCTTGCCCACCCTAAGGAATCAGAATCTCCTGCAGGATTCTAATGGTGGGTGGAGAAAAAGGCAGGATTCTGGTGCCATCGAGAGGCACCAGGATTTGTTCTTCTGGAAAGAAGATTTCACACAGTGCTGACAGCTTGTCAGACTACCTTGACTGGAGCCAGGACAGTAATGAGTGGGACCACAACCTGACTGGAACCGCTAGGCCATCCATAACGTTGGCCCTCTTCTTGAACCCAAACCTCATGCTAATTCCTGGACAGTGAAGTTGGGTCTCACTGGATCTCTTTATCCTTCTTTTCTTTCAGTGAACCCATGTTGAATATGCCTCCTTTCTCTGCTTTTAGTAGGGTTAATTTTAATTCATTGAAGGATGGGTGGGCAAACCTGAATTACTAGGGCTGTCAGGAATCAGGCTCTGATCCTTTGTTAAATCACCTTGTCCCTCTAGTGACAAAGAGAATATGCTCCAAGAGCGAGTAAAATCCCTGGTTTTAGCTAAGACGTAACAAAGAGAAAAAAAAAATTATAGACAGAGGACTAGTAAGATGGCTCAGCTGTAAAGGCACTTGTCACCCAGCCTGAGGACCAGAATTTGGTCCCTAGACACACATGGTGGAAGCAGAGAAACTACCCAACAAGTGGTTCTCTGACCTCTACAAGCATGCCTTTGTGGTTAGGCATAAATAAACGTGACTTTTAAATTAACCTGTGCTTTTCACATGAGCTCTAAATTCCAGGGACATACATTCATACCTTCTCCTTTTTTATTTATGATCATTATTCATTTGCAAAATTAGTGTGTTTACATCAACACAGGCAGTTGACCTTGAAGAAGAATTTCAAAGTAAAAGAAAGAGCAAGCATCTGCCCTACAAATCCTTGAACATATGGGAGATCAAATAAATTCTCCCAAGTTCAGAAACTAACTTCTGCAGGCTCAAGAATCTTCCACCTACAGAGATTCCCGAGACAGTTTCCCTTTTGAAAATGAGGGATGTCTTTTGAAATGTATTATTGTCGTCGTCGTCGTCATCATCATCATGATTTGTGGTGTGATTGTGTGAATGTGGAGTGTTCTTGTAGAAGTCATAGGACTAATTTATTTCTTTCTACTGTGGGTCCTGGGGATTGAACTCAGCTCATCAGGCTGCTGCTGCAAGCACTTTTACCCACTGCACCATCTCACTGGTACTATGAGTCTCCTCTATGCAGTAGTTTTCAACCTTCCTAATGCTGGAGCCCTTTAATACAGTTTAATGCTGTGGTGACTCCCAACCATAAAATCATTTCATTACTACTTCATAACTGTAATTTTGCTACTGTTATGAACTGTAATATAAATACTTTATATGTAGGATATCTGATACCTGACCAGGGGGTCATGACCCACAGGTCGAGAACCACTGCTTTTATTAAGTTCTATTTAATTTTCCCAATACTAGAATTAAACAATAACAGTCTGATCTACTAATTTCTGTCTCCACATATATTTTAGTAGAGGTGGGGACAGTTTGATCTCTCTGACAACAAAGAATCAATACATTTCAATGACCAGATCATAATATAGTAACTGGATATACTTACACGTGCCTTACTAGGCTTGCCCTTGCAAGCAATTGGGAGGCAGAGGTTGTTGGATCTCTGAATTTGAGGCCAGCCTGGCCTCCATATAGAGTTCTAGAATATCCAGGGCTACATAAAGACACCCTGTCTCAAAGGAATAATAATAATAATAATAATAATAATAATAATAATAATAATAAACCACATACTTTCAACTAATAATTTCTTTCTATTTCCTTTGTGTTTAATTTTTCCTTTATGCAGACTCATAGTTAGGAAACTTGAAAATCTGCTATTAATTACCATGATATCACAAAAAATCCTCAATTTCAGTGTTCAGGGTTACATCCTCTTTCCTGATGAAAAATACTTTTTTGTTGTTGTTGTTTTGTTTTACCATAACTGTTGTAGAATCTTCACAAAGGATAAGAGCTCAGGCCACCCTGGAAGGTGAAGAATACTCGTACTGATGACCACCACATTCCTAATCTCTGAAAGGTGCCCCTCCTGTCTGCAGGGTCTTGCATTTTCACTTTGTTTCAATTTGCTTTGTTTTTTAATTGCTCTTTATTTTCTAGCACTTTTGCAAAACAATCAGCACAATCAAATTAAAGTGTTAATGGCTCTTATGTTAGAATTTTCAGCATTTCTCAATAGCAAGGTTTAGACAGAAACTAATTTCTAAATTCCACCCAAAAAGGTCAATCTAGATTGAAACCATTCCTCTAAAGAAATATTAAATTTTAAAGTTGACTTCCAGAGGACAGGTTATTATATGCTTGAGTCAAGTAAGTTCAAATGTGCCAAATGAGCAGATGTCAACAACAGAAAACTTGGTGGAGCAGCTAAGAGCTCTCCAGTTCCCATGTGTGGAGCTCGGTCTGGAGCAGCAGTAATGAACCTGCTCCCTTTTTATGCCACTCAGCACAACAGGATGAATTACAACCCGCATATGTTGTCTTTTGCTAATTTATGCAGTTTGGCAACTTTTCATTTTCTACTAAGCACATGATGAGAAGCTTAATTTGTCCCCTGGGTACTGTGCACAGTATATCCTGTTAGGAGATGGGGAATTGGGGATCACTGTTCTCTTCTGTATACATAGCTAAAATTAAAGTCCATTTCCACTTTGGTCATTAATAATCAACCCACGTTATTTTAAAGTTAAAGTTGAGTAGACATATATTGAAAGAATTAGCTATATTGTTGAATTTATTTTTCAATTGAAAATAGAGGCAAAAAGGTGAGCCGCATGTTTGGCCAGGAGTATCATTAGAGTAGTGTTGATGTTGTAGCTGTGGTGTCCTGAGCTTCTGAACAGACACCTGCTGTTCCAGGTCTTCCTATACCTTTCTTGTGTGTGAGTGTTACTTACAGTAAAGAAAAATGGAATCTACCTACCATTGTCTTCTCATTTAGTTGGTACACTTGGGCAGGTCAATCACCTGGCTAAGGAGCCACTTCTCAGTATAAAGAGGTAATACTTTTTCATAACAGAATTCCCAGTCCCTCCTGCAGGCAGTCAACTCCAGACATTCTATGAGGACCTGCTGGGCTTGTGTAATTTTTAGTTTTTCTTATCTCTTGTTTTGGTTTGATTTGATTTCTGGGCACTGGCCAGAGCCTAAGAAGGCTTTCCCTAGCACTTGATGCTTCATTTTTTCTCTAAAGCCCCCTTCTCTTTTTGTGGCTGCTTATTTGCCTTGTGCCTCCAAACCAGCCTAGCTCAAATGGCATGGCATTCTCTACCCCCCCTTCTCTTCTTGGCCCCTCTTCTCCCCATCCTTTGCTGTTACACCAAAGAACCTCTAAAAGCTATCCCAGCTCTTCAATGTCTTTTTAATGCAAGGATTGGTCCTCAGAAATAACTTATAAAACTAATATTTTAATGCCCCATGAGAACTGAAGAAGGAATACTATTAACCTTCACAAACAATGGTTAAATAAATTAGGAAGTAATTTTGTGTTTTATGTACAACATAAATGTTAGCTCTTGGGCAGTACGTATGTCCAGAAATGAGCTCTAGCTGTAATATAGAGGGATTTCTGTGGTTAGATAGATAAAAGCATCATTTCTTGGGAACGTATGGAACAGGTTTCAGTTCCAGTTCATAAGAGCTTGCTCTACATTTCGAAGCCCCCACTCTAGCCTTCCAGTCCCTGGGCTTCCCTCCCCACAGCCATTCATCCTACTTATAACCCGGCTACACTTCTCTTGCTTCTCTCTCTTGCTATCCTTTTGCTTTCTTGCTGTCTCACTGTGATTCTTCATGTCATGCTCTTTTGCATCTTGTTTTTCTCTATCTCTACTATTCTCTCTTGTTCTCCTGCTTCCCTAGCACCACTGGTCGTGCCTGATCTCTCTCTCTCTCTCTCTCTCTGCTCTGGACTCATTCAGATGCCTCTGGATATTTTCTCTCTCTGATTTACTATAAAAACCTTCCCTCTAACAGAACAGCCATTTCAGTTGTTTCTCTGCTGTGCCTCCTTGCATGCAATAGTATCAGTCAAATAACTAGAAGTAGACTATAAGTTTAGAGATGCTAAATGTCCCTGTCATGCTGCTGTGAACAAGAAGGAATTTCAGGGTGAATGGACTGATCCAGCTCCTGAGTTCACTGACGCTCAGCCAGAGGTGGTCAACTGGTCTGAGGGTTGGCAGGTGCCTTTTGTACCCACCCAACAGTTTGCAACTGAAGACTAGAGTGCCCAGGCATCCACTGAGGACTGGTCAGCAGCATCTATAGTACATGTCACTCACAGGGTTAGAACCACTACTGGGTGGTTCTGAGCTCTCTGCAGAAATATAAGCAAAGAGAAAAAAAAAGTGGAAGAAAAATAAAGTTCTTAAAAGCTGAGGGGGAAGGAGTTAAAAATAGAAATGCTCTATGTACAGCTCTAGGACTCCAGGGCGTGCACTCGAAAGGCTCCGCATCCTACTGTAGCTACGCATGCACACCCATATTCATTGTTGCTCAACTTCTGATGGTAAGGTACACTACATGTCTGTCGACAGACCGATGGATAGTTCAAATATGGTACAGTCCATATACATAATGGAATTTTATTCTTTTCCAAAGAAAAATAAAAATTTCAAGAAGGCAAATGAATCTGAAAAGTAGATTACGTGAGGCAATTCATATTCAGAAATAAAGCTGCATTTTTTGCTTATGCAGATTATAGCTCGTAAAAGTTCTTTACAATGTTACATGTTGTTATATATATAATGTAGTATACATATAAATGGATGTAAATGAGGGTAAAGCCTAAAATCCTAGAAAGGAGACTAAGAGAGTGAAAACCGGTGATGAAGAAGAAAATACAGTGAGCAAAAGGTCACATGAGACACAAAACAGGGAAAGAGACTAGGATGGGAGAGGTTACTGGGAGGACCAGAGTGGGCAATGTAGAGCATGAATGTGAAGACTTTATCAACACAGTGTTTGAAAGTGCCATAATCTTTAACATAGTTTGTTAACAAAATTTATTATCCAGTGATTTCTATGTGTATCCTGTTGAAATTTGTCGATATTATAAGGAAAAGCTCTAATGTAGTAAGCTAATTTATTGTCTCAATTCTTCATTTCTTTCTGGCTATAGTTGGTGCATATCTAATTATTGTTGCCACACGTGGATTTGGCCTCTTGGTCGATATGCAGCAGATGTCCTACAGAAGCCGTAAACTCACTGAGTGGCTGTATTGTTGCCACACGTGGATTTGGCCTCTTGGTCGATGATATGTAGCAGATGTCCTACAGAAGCTGTAAATGCACTGAGTGTCCGTATTGTGCTCTTGCACAGGTACTCATCACATGTATACTTAGCTAACTGCTTCTTGAGCCTGGTGCTCAGCCTCGTACTAAGCTAGTCACATCCTGAACAACTCACAGAAGGGCAGACTTTTGGTTGTTGAAAGGGGCTGGATAAAATTCAAGGTGCCTTTACAGGGCAAAAAATGTATCAATGTAACTTGAATAAAGACTCAAAACAATTCAGACCGTGGATTTTCTATATTTTCAAAACTACCTGTGAATGTCATTTTTCATTTTGATTAACATTTATTAGTAATGTTAACATTTCTAGTTTGGATAATGATCATGGGAGGCAGTAAAGGAAAAGGAGGTAAGACTCTGAGGTCGGAGAAGCCTTGACTTGCCAGACCCCCGCCCCCCGAGTGAACACCATGGAGTCGGGGATCGATGTAAAATGCAAGAGGAATTTATTGATCCAACATGCTGGGGTGGTCCAGCACACCAAGGCGGGAGAGAACGGCCAAGCGCAGCCCGTTCAGTGAGATTTTATATGGTTTTCAGAGCAGCAGCCATTAGGCACAATGTGATTGGCAGAAGAGTGTGACTTTTAAACTGATTGGTCTTTAGAGAATGAGGTAGCAGGGGCTTAATGAGCCCCTCCCTTCCAGCCTACATGCTCTCTAACCTGTTTCTTCCAGGAGGGGAGGGGTGCCCACATGCTCGGGGCCCTGGTGGAATTTCCCAAAGTTCTTGAGCTGACTTCTCAGTATGAGCAGAGCCACACCGTCTGGAAGAGGAGGCTTGATAAAGAATCAGAGCCAGGAAGCATAGCATGCAGTTGCAGTCAAGGCACACAGAAGGAAATCACACCTTAGAGGCATTTCAGACAGCTCCAAAGTCACTCAGAAAGTTTTTCCTAGGTACATGAGGAAGAAAGTGAAGGCTTTGGAGAAGAGAATGCATTATTCAAGACATGCTTTCAAAAGATTAATCCGATTTTAGTCTTCGCCATTTTCTTAACCGCATGTTTAAGAGTCTTCATTGCAAAACCCAAGAAAATCAATTCAGTGGAGGAAAAAATCAGTAAAATGAAGGGGAGGAAGCAGAGTTCTCTCAGTAAAGTCAACCATTTGTAGCAGGGTGACTATCATTAATTTTTGGACATTTGGGTCTAAAATAAATATATCCTTTGGGTAACTTGTGCTGAGAATAGAAAAGGAACTAAGGACCCCAGAGCTCCAGATGTCATTTAGTTTTGCAAGTTATTGGCCACAGCACAAAAAAGCATACTAAAAATAGAGAGAGACAGTGATGCTAAAAAATGACTGCCGATTTCATCCTTTTTCCAGTCAGGGTTGAACACATTTAACAGGCAGGTTCAGTTAGCCTGGAATTCCCTCACTAGCCCACATCTTTCTGGGCAGCTCACTATGTTCACATGTTTGGCAAATATCATATCTTACACTGAACAGAAAATCCCTGGAGACGGCAGAACTATCTTTACCCTGGGTATTGGCCCAGCCCTCTCTAGTGTTCTAGGCATAAACAAGGAGGAGGTTATGATTAATCTTCAGGTAGTGAACTCTCCTGGCTGGGCAGTACAGGCCCCTAGGACACAATGGTATGCAGAGATCTGAGCCGCGTTCTGCCTCTTGCAGAGTCTCTCTGAGCAGAATAGAAATTTACATTCTGCACCTGATTCTCTGGTATGTATTAACATCTGGTACATAGACCATCCGATGGCCTGGCACCTGCATAAGATATTTTGGGCCACATTCACAGGGTGTCTTAATGACTAAGCCTGTGGTAGCTACTTCTGTTCTATATACTTCCAGGCAACAGAAAAGATGGAGGTAGACCAGCAGATAGTTGGCAGATTACAGGCCAGTATTGGCTGACTAGCTTTTTTTTTTTTTTTTTTTTTTTTTTTTAAGGGAACCCTCTTGTAGCATATCCCATGGTCAGTTGGAAGCAATCTAATGACCATATTCAATTCCAGGCTCTAAAAACCTTTTGTTTTGTTTTGAGCCACATGTCTCCATGTCTTTCAAAGAATAAAAAGAATCAGAATTTTTTCTCTCAGATTTCATCTGAGGTATGGTTAGGTCCCAAACCCATGACAAATGGCTGAATAATGTGCCTATTTACCATATCAAAGTGGATCTGGCCACTGGGTTCTCCCAGCATCTCTCAGTTTCTACCCGTTATAGGATATGGCAGGCATAACCCAGTCCCTACTACGAAGTTCTCCAGGCCAGGGCTGGACTGCCCTCCCAGCTGCCCTCTCCTATATAATCCAGCCATTTTGGTTACTAAGCAGTTTCACCTTTTTGGTCTACCCTTTACCCTCCTGGTCTCCTAGTTCTCCCGTTCCTCCTCTTCTCATATGGCCAGGCTCAGGTCATGCTAACTCTGAACTCTTCCATATGACCTGCCGCTGGCTATGCTCTTCCTTTTAGCTACGATAAACTTCTTTCCCACCGTACCTAAGAGGAGTCATGTCCTTCTTTCCTTTCTTTTATTTTTTTCATTCAGATACCAGAGGAGTTTGAACATGAGAATTTCATATTACATGTTTGAGTGTTGTAAATAATAATAATAATAATAATAATAATAATAACAATAATAACAATAATAATATGAAATTGAAATCTTGCTAGTCATGTCTTGGGGCCCAGCCTGCTGTAATACAGGTTTGACACTGAAGGAAGAGACTCAAGTGGGAAATGCACTGAGGTTGAGGACACATTAATAATGCAGGAGCAAGTGCATTAGGAGCATTGGGAGCAGCAGCTACAATTAAAGAGCTGCAGAAGGAACAGGCTCTTCATAATTCATGGGACAATTTCACTTTCTATTGTGAGACAATTTTATCAAAAGTAATTTGTCCTTGTGAGTAAGTAAATTGCTAGGAAGACCAATTATGTATTTAATATATGGATAGTTTTAATTACTTTGTAAAAATGTGTAGCTGATTAAAAAACTGATTTTGGTATCTTTTAACAATGTTGTTTTACAATAGCACCAGTCTTGTGAAATGCGGTTAGATACAAAGCAAAAGGTTTTAGAGATTTCTGCTTTCATATATCTATAAGGCAAACTGTTCAGCAAACAAACACCAGTACTAACTTGATAAAAGAAAAGCAACAGTTATTTTTTAATCATTGTTTTATCTTCTATTGACCAAAAATAAATTTCCAGATAATGCTGTAGAGGAAAATAAATGGCTTGTCTTACATCAGTTTTTAGTGTGAATAAAAGTCCTCGGGAAGAAGCTGTACACACCTTCCACTGAATCTCCTGTTGGGGTAATGAGCTAATCAGAACATATTATGCAATGTTTAGGATGTTACAGGTCCAGATCCAACTTTAGCCATTTTAATGCCCACCTATTGTCCTCCCCTATTTGTACGCTTACATCTTTGTGATCATCCTTTAAAAAAAAAAAAAAAAATCAGTGTAATGCCATGTGTGTGAAGATGCGCTGAAAGGCCAGAAGAGAGTGTAGGATCCCTTGGAGCTGAATTTACAGGTGCTTGTGAGCCACCCAGCATGGATACCAGGAATCAGACTCAGATCCTCCTGAAGAGTAGCAGATGATCTTGAGCATCTCTCCAGCCCAGGTAAATCCTTTTAAATGTATAAGCAAATGCCTAACTCCACCAGCCTAAAGGTCAGGATGCTCTCAGCTAGCATCTGAGGCATGTAGCAGAGGTTTCTCCACTTTACTTCCACTGAACTAGTCATTGTTTCTAGCAATGTGTTTTTAAAATGTCTTGTTTTATAGCTTTCTTTGTTGCTTCGATGAATGTGTAATCAAACTGATACCACTTTTGTACGTGGAATTTACTGTAGCCTGAATCTTTCTTCCTAGACCATCATCACTTATATTTGGCTCTAGAATAAACTATCTCACCCTCTTTGTGGTGAGGGTTATGGTTTTGTGTCAACACTGGGTATTTAAAAATCTTGAAAGGTATAGGGATTTGGATTTCTTATTCATAAGCATACTTTAATGAGTCTGTTAAAAATACTCAGCAGTATTATGTCCTACTCACTACAAAAAGTTACTTATGTTTCTGTCTGGTGAAATCCAGCCCATAGCTTGCTGCACCTATCAGATACATGGTTCACAACTAAATAAGTCAAGAAAGGGGAATGAAAAATGGAAAGAAATAAAAACTATTTGATCTCTGAGATTAGGAAAATCAAATATTTTGTCTCATCTGAAATGCCAATTATTATATAAAGGGATTCATTCTTTCTTTCAATGTATAAATAATAGTAGTAAATTAAAAATGACCCTATAAAGAAATTCTTAGGGAAAAGAACTTGGTTTTCAACCAATTTTTATTTGGGAAAAGTCAAACTGACGGGTTGGTTTTTTGTTTTGAAGGACAGATTATAGATTTTGGAATTCTGCTTTTGGAACAGATATGAAAATCAATAAACATAACAAAAAGGCACTGGGTAGCTGAGATCTCTAAGATTCATATATGATTGGAGTTGAAGACCAAGCTTGCAGTTATCGGGGGTGGTTTGGGCCATGGATTCCCCTTGGGCTACCAACAATGGTGAGTTGGAAATGTCTCTAACCAGTGATCTGTACATTTATGAAATAATTCCTCAATTAATTGTACCTATGTTCTTTTTACCAATGATATTAAAGTAGCCAAGATTCTGGGATTCTGCAAAAAGGCAGATGTCAGCTTCCAAATAAAAACTGAATGATCATTCTGCCTGGTCCCTTCTGCTGGGGCGGACACCTAGCTGGTCTGCTCCCATGAAGACACCATATCCTGACCCATTCTAGAGGATCCACTACACTCAGAGCAGTTGGTAAGAACCCCTCCACTCCCCCCTCCAAAGTCCCAGAGCTGCCACCAGGAGGCCTGTGATTTCAGGACCCATCCCCAACCAAAATCCCCCCCCAAGTACCACTCCCCTTCTGTTCCTTCCATCTGGTCCCATCTGCTAGGGCATACTCCTAGCTGGTCTGCTCCTGTGAAGACACCATATCCTGAACCACCCTAGACAATCTGCTTCACTTAGAGCAGTTGAGGATCCGATGCATTCAGAGCAGTTGCCAGTCCCACAACACCCAGAGGAAGCTCCACTCCCCGGCACTCTAACATGCCCAAAATCACAGGATCACTGGAATACAGGATCCCAGGAACATGGTCACAGCAGGATCTCAGGGTCCCAGACGCATCTTAATTCCCAGGAGCTCTGACACACCCAGGATCTCAGGATCACAGGACCCCAGAATAACAGGATACCAGAAACAGCTGGACTCTGAGCGGTTCTGACACAACCAGGATCACAGGAAGGACAGGATCCAGTCAGATATAGCAAGGACCAGTAGCACTAGAGATAACCAGATGGCAGGAGGCAAGCACAAGAACATAAGCAAAAAACACCAAGGTTACTTGGCATCATCAGAACCCAATTCTCCCACCTAGCAAGTCCTGAATACATCATCACACCAGAAAAGCAAGATTCAGATCTAAAATCATTTCTCATGATGATGATAGAGGACTTTAAGAAGGAAATAACTAACTCCCTTAAAGAAATACAGGAGAACAAAGGTAAACAGGTAGAAGCCCTTAAAGAGGAAACACAAAAATCACTTAATGAATTACAGGAAAACACAATCAAACAAGCAAAGGAAATGAACAAAACCATCCAGGATCTAAAAATGGAAATAGAAACAATAAAGAAATCACAAAAGGAGACAACCCTGGAGTTAGAAAACCTAGGAAAGAGATCAGGAGTCATAGATGCAAGCATCACCAACAGAATACAAGAGATAGAAGAGAGAATCTCAGGTGCAGAAGATACTATAGAAAACATTTACACAACAGTCAAACAAGATGCAAAAAGCAAAAAGCTCCTAACCTAAAACATCAGGGAAATCCAGGACAAAATGAGAAGACCAAACCTAAGGACAACAGATATAGAAGAGAGTGAAGATTCCCAACTTAAAGGGTCAGTAAATATCTTCAATAAAATTATAGAAGAAAACTTCCCTAAACTAAAGAAAGACATGCCCATGAACATACAAGAAGCCTACAGAACTCCAAGTAGATTGGACCAGAAAAGAAATTCCTCCTGTCACAAAATAATCAAAACACCAAATGCACAAAACAAAGAATATTAAAAGCAGGAAGGGAAAAAGATCAAGTAACATATAAAGGCAGACCTATCAGAATTACATGAGACTTCTCATCAGAGACTCTAAAAGACAGAAGATCTTGGGCAGATGTCATGCAGACCTTCCCTAAGAGAACACAAATTCCAGCCCAGACTACTATATCCAGCAAAACTCTCAATTACCATAGATGGAGAAAACAAGATATTGCATATCAAAACCAAATTCACATAATAACTTTCCACAAATTCATCCCTACAAATGATAATACATGGAAAAAACCAACACAAGGAGTGAAACTATACCCTAGAAAAAGCAAGAAAGTAATCTGTCAATGAACCAAATAGAAGATAGCCACACAAACATAATTTCATCTCTAACAACAAAAATAACAGGAAGTAATAATCACTTTTCCTTAATATCTCTTGACATCAATGAATTCAATTCTCCATTTAAAAAACATAGACTAACAGACTGTATATGTAAACAGGACCCAGCAATTTGCTGCATACAGGAAACGCACATCAGTGACAAAGACAAACACTACCTCAGAGTAAAAAGTTGGAAAACAATTTTCCAAACAAATGATCCCAAGAAACAAGCTGGAGTAGCCATCCTAATATTGAATAAAATCAACTTTCAACCAAAAGTTACCAAGAAAGATAAGGAAGGACACTTCATACTAGTCAAAGGAAAAATCTACCAAGATGAACTCTAAATTCTGAACATCTATGCTCCAAATGAAAGGGCACCCACATTCATAAAAGAAACTTTACTGAAGCTCAAAGCACACATTGCACCTCACACAATAATAGTGGGAGACTTCAACACCCCACTCTCAGCAATGGACAGATCATGGAAACACAAACTAAACAGAGACACAGTGAAACTAACAGAATTTATGAACCAAATGGATCTAACAGATATATATAGAACATTTCATCCTAAAGCAAAAGAATATATCTTCTTCTCAGCACCTCATGGTACCTTCTCCAAAACTGACCATATAATTGGTCAAAAAACAGGTCTCAACAGATATAAGAAGATTGAAATAATATCATGCACCCTATCAGATCATCACAGACTAAGGCTGGTCTTAAATACCAACAAAAACAACAGAAAGCACACACACACACGGAAGGTGGACAACACTCTACTCAATGATAACTTGATAAAGGAAGAAATAAAGAAATAAATTAAAGACTTTTAGAATATAATGAAAATGAAGAAAATCATACCAAAACTTAAGGGACACAATGAAAGCAGTGTTAAAAGGAAAACTCACAGCTCTAAGTGCCTCCAGAAAGAAACTGAAGAGAGCCTACACTAGCACCTTGACACCACACCTGAAAGCTCTAGAACAAAAAGAAGCTAACACCCAAGAGGAGTGGATGGCAGGAAATGATCAAATTCAGGGTTGAAATCAGCCAAATAGAAACAAAAAGAACTATACAAAGAATCAACAGAACCAAGAGGTGGTTCTTTGAGAAAATCAACAAGATAGATAAACACTGAGCCAGAGTAACCCAAGGGCACAAAGACAGTATCCAAATTAATAAAATCAGAAATAAAAAGGGAGACATAACAATGGAAACCATGGAAATTCAAAATATCAACAGATCCTACTACAAAAGCTTATACTCAACAAAATTGAAAAATCTGGATAAAAATTTTCTAGACACATACCAGGTATCAAAGTTAAAACAGGATCAGATAAACCACATAAACAATCCCACAACCCCTAAAGAAATAAAAGCAGTCATTAATAGTCTCCCAACCAAATAAAGCCCAGGACCCAGATGGGTTTAGTAGAGAATTCTATCAGACCTTCAAAGAAGACCTATTACCAATACTCTTCAAACTATTCCACAAAACAGAAACAGAAAAAACATTACCCAATTTGTTCTATGAAGCCACAATTACACTTATACTTAAACCACTCAAAGATCAAACAAAGAAGGAGAACTTCAGACAAATTTCCCTTGTAAACATCGATGCAAAAATACTCAATAAAATTCTATCAAACCAAATCCAAGAACACATCAAAACGATCATGCACCATGATCAAATAGGCTTCATCCCAGGGATGCAGGAATGGTTCAACACCCAGAAATCCACCAATGTAATCCACTACATAAACAAACTCAAGGACTCATTAGACACTGAAAAAGCATTTGACAAAATTCAACAACCCTTCATGTCAAAAGTCTCGGAAAGATTAGGAAATCAAGGTCCATACCTAAACATAGTAAAAACAATATACAGCAAACCAGTAGCCAACATCAAACTAAATGGAGAGAAACTTGAAGCAATCGCACTAAAATCAGGGAATAGACAAGGCTGCCCACTCTCTCCCTACCTATTCAATATAGTACTTGAAGTTCTAGCTAGAGCAATTAGACAACAAAAGGAGGTCAAAGTGATACAAATTGGAAAGGAAGAAGTCAAGATATCACTATTTGCAGATGATATGATCTTATACTTAAGTGACCCCAAAAATTTCACCAGAGAACACCTAAAGCTGATAAACAACTTCAGAAAAGTGACCAGATATAAAATTAACTCAAACAAATCAGTAGCCTTCCTCTACTCAAAGGATAAGCAGACTGAAAAAGAAATTAGGGAAATGACACCCTTCACAATAGTCACAAATAATATTACATACCTTGGTGTGACTTTAACCAAGCAAGTAAAAGATCTGTATGTCAAGAACTTCAAGTCCCTGAAGAAAGAAATCAAAGAAGATCTCAGAAGATGGAAAGATCTCCAATGCTCAGGGATTGGAAGGATTAATATAGTAAAAATGGTCACCTTGCCAAAAGCAGTCAACACATTCAATGCAATCCCCATCAAAATTCCAACTCAATTCTTCATAGAGTTAGAAAGAGGAATTTGCAAATTCATCTGGAATAACAAAAAACCTAGGATAGCAAAAACTATTCTCAACAACAAAAGAACTTCTGGGGGAATCAGCATCCCTGACATCAAGCTGTATTACAGAGCAGTAGTCATAAAAATTGTATGGTCTTGGTACAGAGACAGGCAGGGAGATCAATGGAATAGAATTGAAGACCCAGAAATGAACCCACACACCTATGGTCACTTGATCTTTGACAAAGGATCTCAAACCATCCAGTGGGAAAAAGACAGGATTTTTAACAAATGGTGCTGGTTCAATTGGTGGTCATCATGTAGAAAGATGCAAATTGACCCATTCTTCTCTCCTTGTACAAAGCTCAAGTCCAAGTGGATCAAGGACCTTCACGTAAAACCAGATACACTGAAACTTAAAGAGAAAGTGGGGAAGAGCCTCGAACACATGGGCACAGGGGAAAATTTCCTGAACAGAACACCAATGGCTTATGCTCTATGATCAAGAATTGACAAATGGGACCTCATAAAATTGCAAAGCTTCTATAAGGCAAAAGACACTGTCAATAGGCCAAAATGGCAACCAACAGATTAGGAAAAGATCTTTACCAATTTTACATCCAATAGAGGACTAATATCCAATATATACAAAGAACTCAAGAAGTTAGACTTCAGAAAATCAAATAACACTATTAAAAAATTGGGGAACAGAGCTAAACAGAGAATTCTCAACTGAGGAAACTCAAAGGGCTGAGAAGCACCTAAAGAAATGTTCAACATCCTTAGTCATCAGGGAAATGCGAATCAAAACAACCCTGAGATTCCACTTCACACCAGTCAGAACAGCTAAGATCAAAAACTCAGGTGACAGCAGATGCTGGCAAGGATGTGGAGGAAAAGGAACACTTTTCCACTGCTAGTGGAATTGCAAGCTGGTACAACCCCTGTGGAAATCAGTCTGGCCATTCCTCAGAAAATTGAACATATTATTACCTGAGGACCCAGCTATACTACTCCTGGGCATATACCCAAAAGATTCCCTAACATATAACAAGGACACATGCTCTACTATGTTCATAGCAGCCTTATTTATAATAGCCAGAAGTTGGAAAGAACCTAGATGTTCTTCAAAAGAGTAATGGATACAGAAAATGTGGTACATTTACACATTGTAGTACTATTCGGCTCTAAAAATGATGAATGCATGAAATTCTTATCCAGATGGATGGAACTAGAAAATATCATCCTGAATGAGGTAACCCAATTGCAAAAGAACACACATGTAATGCACTAACTGATAAACTGATATTAGAACAAAAGCTCCAAATACCCAAGGTACAATTCACAGACCAAGGAAGACCAAAGTGTGGGTCCTTCAGTCCTTCTTAGAAAAGGGAAGAAAATACTCACAGGAGCAAATATGGAGACAAAGTATAGAGCAGAGACTGAAGGAAAAGCCATGCATAGACTGTCCCACCTAGGGATTCATCCCATATACAGTCACCAAACCCCGACACTATTGTGGGTGCCAAGAAATTCTTGCTGAAAGGAGCCTGATATAGCTGTCTCCTGAGAGGCCCTGCCAGAGCCCTACAAATACAGAGGTAGATGCCCACAGCCAACCATTGGTCTGAGCGTGAGATCCCCAATGGTGAAGTTAAAGAAAGGACTGAAGGACCTGAAGGGCTCTGCAACCCCATAGGAAGAACAACAATATCAACCAACCAGACCCCCACCCCAGAGCTCCCAGAGACTAAGACACCAACCAAGGAGTACACATGGCTCCAGTTGAATATATAGCAGAGGATAGCCTTGTCAGGCATCAATGGGAAGAGAAGTCCTTGGTCCTATGAAGGCTCGATAGATGCCCCAGTGTAAGGGAATCAAGGGCAGGGAGGCAAGAATGGGTAGGTGGGTGAGGGAACACCCTCATAGAAGCAGGGGGAAGGGGGATGGGATAGGGGATTTCCAGGAGGAGGGAAAACCAGGAAAGGGGATAACATTTGAAATGTAAATAAAGAAAATATCCAATAAAAAAAAGTGAATGCTCCTCATAGGTCTCCAAATGTAAATATTTAACTAAATATGTCATATAAGTCCAAAAGACAAATGAAAAAAATTAACTGGAATTCTAGAGTGTTCACAGAATATGTAAAAGCAACAACAGCAATAGTAACAATAGCAATAAAAAAAAACAGATTCACTCAAATTATAGTCACTCAAATTTGGCTCCAGAATAAACTATCTTTTATTCCCTTTGAGATGAGACTCTTGATTTGTTTTGTTTTGTTTGCTTCAACCTTTACTACCTATAGAGAGGCCAATCATAATTTGGAGATTGGGGTTCTATTGTATATTCTAGTCTCCTATATCTACTAAAATAAATGAGTCTCCTTAAATAGAGTGTGGTAGCTCAGCGAGTGTTTCTCAGGTTGGAACTGGATGTGCAAAACTAAAAGAAAGAAAAGTCATAGAACTGATGAGCAGCAAGATAAGTCACAGTTCCCTACAAGAAATTTGAGGCCAGATAACTAGTAAGAATAAAGAAGTGAGCTCGAAGTTGGAAACTGAAGTCTGAGTCTGAGTGATAAGAGAATGTGAGTGGACAGACCAGCAGAACACCCTGAGTGACTTTCCAGAACACTGTTGCACTTGAAGCTCACTTCTATGGCTCCACAGATATATAATGGATAATTGTATGTACCTGTCTTGAGGAACTAGATGTAAAAAGGACAGAACTCTACAACACCCCAATTAACCTTTCTAGCAATTGTCTTAAGTCTCATCTAAATTATCAAGTTTGATATAAGAGATAGAGAATAGAAAATCAAGATTTTACCTTTGTCCTCCTTCCTGCTCCAAGACTTAGCATTGACTGAAATAGACAGTCCTGTGCGTTATATACAGAAGTCAAAACTGATGAAGATGCATGGAGTGGTTGAACAGGGATAGAATCCTGTAAGGAGAAGCACATGAAAATGTAGACATTACTGTTTGCATGACCTTAAATAGTATTAAATACAAATCCAATTTTCAAGAAGGAACCCCACCCTTCGATCACTTGGTTTGTGGTTCTTTAATACTCATGTGGACACTGGTGTTCCAATTGTCTTCAACTTAGACACATGAACCATCAAAACAGGCAAGACTGAACTTCTAGACCGTGCAATAATGAGCATCAACAAGATGAATTGAATTAGATGAAAATCTGGAGCTGCTGGTAGAACTTTGATTCTTCATATTCTACGTTCAATAAAAAGTAAAAAGCAAATCCTTTATTTTCTTCCTCCTCTCCACACTCCTTGTTCTTCTCTACATTGATTTCTTCCTCTTCTTATTCTGTTGCTGCTGTTATTTTAATGTCCTTTTTA
Organism: Uromys caudimaculatus; assembly: GCA_028551405.1. Taxonomy (NCBI): domain Eukaryota; kingdom Metazoa; phylum Chordata; class Mammalia; order Rodentia; family Muridae; genus Uromys; species Uromys caudimaculatus. The sequence continues at coordinate 69,330,993 of CM052714.1, forward strand.
GACCTCGGATGTAAGTAAGCAAATAAATAATTTTTCTCTTTTATACATGCTATTATTAGTACACTTTTGATTATTTTTCATTCCGCTCAACTCATAGCTGTACTCCTATCTATATCCACACAATACTTATATGACCTGAGTTGATTTCCCTTGTTGTGATAAAACACTATGACCAAAAGCATAGGGAGAAAAGAGCATCTTGGTTTACAAGGCTTCAGCACAGTCTATCATTGAGGGAAGCCAAGGCCAGAACCCAAGTAGAAACTGCAGGCAGGAACTGAAGCAGAGACCATACAAGGATGTCCCTGACTAGTTTGCTGCCTGTGGCTTACTCAGATTGTTTTTTTTATATATAACCCAAGACCACCTACCCAGTGGTGGCTTCACCCATAGTAGTACTAGACTCTCACGTCCATTACTAATCAAGAAAACACCCCTACAGATTTGCCTACAAGCCAGTTTGATGGGAGTATTTTCTCAATTGAGGTCCCTGCCTTCCAGATAACTCCAGCTCGTGTCAAGTTATTTTAAAAACTAAATAGCACCACACACACACACACACACACACACACACACACACACACACACACACACACACACACCTCTGTGTTGATAAAATACTATGTATTTTCAATTCCTGGTAATCCTAATTTAATTAAAACCCTTTCCATCCATCAGGCTATTAGAAAAATGTGCTTACAAGTCTCTGTCTTCTGAGCTTATTTCTATACTCCCAATACTGGGAAAGTATGGTTATAATTGTCCAGGGTCTCCTTTGGTCTTGTAAAACATAGTTCAGATTCTTTAGTATGAGATGAACTCGCTGCCCTTAGAACATTCCCATTGCCTCGCTTAATGTCTTCATCCATCTTTCCTAAAAGAGCTATTTCTCATATTCCTGCCTTGAGGTCAGCTGATACACTTATACTTCTTTCCAAGTCTCTGATGAAGGTGCCCCCCTCAGAGGGTTTCCTGTTGTCTGTCATACAGAACTGCCTATACTAGTTTTTCTTGCCATCGTCTATCCTTATTTCTAAATACACAACTTTAGCATTATTTTTTTACATTTGCAATTTATAGGTCTCGGTTATTTGGAAGTAGTAAACACAGCTAACAGTTAACTTTCTAATGATATTCATAAGGTGCTTGACAGATGTAAAGTCTTCATTAGATCTTTGTTAATTGAATGATTACGTTGCAATTAGGCAAAATCGTTGTGCTGGTATTTATGGCTGGCTCTTATTAGGACCTGGTAACAATGTGTCAGGAATGGTTGGGTTAAGAGTATCAGCCTTGATGCAAGAATGATGTTCTGGGCAGCCCCACGGACATCATGCCACAGCTTTCCAGAGGGGCCAGCCACAGTCTTCTGAGTGGCAGTGATGGCATGGACTGTGGCCATGAGTCCTTCCATGATGCCAAAGTTGTCATGGATGACCTTGACCAGGGAGCTAAGCAGTTGGTGGTGCAGGATGCATTGCTGACAATCTCAAGTGAGTTGCCACCTGAAGAAACCTGCCAAGTATGATAACATTAAGAAGGTGGTGAAGCAGGCATCTGCGGGCCCCTGGGCTACACTGAGGACCGTGTTGTCTCCTATGATTTCAACAGCAACTCTCACTCTTCCACCTTCGATGCTGGGGCTGGCATTGCTCTCAATGACAAATTTGTAAAGCTCATTTCCTGATATGACAATGAATACAGCTACAGCAACAGGGTGGTGAACCTCATAGCCTACATGGCCTCCAAGGAGTAAGAAACCCTGGACCACCCACCCCAGCAAGGACACTGAGAGCAAGAGAGAGGCCCTCGGTTGCTGAGGAGTCCCTGTCCCAACTTGGCCCCCAACACTGAGCTTCTCCCTCACAATTTCCATCCCAGACCCCCACAATAACAGGAGGGTCCAAGGGAGCCCTCCCTACAATCTTGAATACCACCAATAAAGTTCAGTGAGCCTGACTGAAAGCAATATGCCAATCATGGAATTCTGGTACCTTCTTTTGTCAAACATTTTGACAGAATTTTTTAAGCTGTGGAAACTGTGTTAGTTTTTCATAGCCAAAAAATACCTAAGAGAATAATAAATGGAAGCTTGAATTACTTTAGCTATCTTCCAAATTTTTCAGTCTATAATCCTGTACCTCTCTTAATTCTGTATCCATGGTAAAAGAGAACATCTTGTCCAGAAAGCATGTGATGAACAGCAGCCTGAGAGCAATTAGGAGGACCAGGCATGTACCATAGGTTTCACTTTCTCCAGCCATGCCTACTTACCAAAGTTTCCACAATCTCTGCCAATAGTGATACCATCCAGGGAGCAAGGCACTTCATATTCAATTGTAAGAAACAATGCAAAACGAAGTAGAAAAGCTCAACTCTTGTTCTAGGTTCTTTGGACTTCTTTCTCTTTTGACTTTTTCACACACTTGGTGAAATCATCTTTAAGACTCCCCTCAGCACTTCCTTTATCATCTCTTTGTCCTGTTAAGGTCAACTCATATCTCTCAGCTTGGGTGCCTCTAGGCTTTACTTGTATGCCAACCTTTTCTTTTTTTCTCTCCCTCTCTCTTTTTAATTTTATAATAAAATTTAATTGTTAGAAAATTTTAGAAAAATGTTCCATATAATAGTACAAATCAATACAGTACTATTAATGAACAGTTTACCAACAAGTACTGAAGTATAAATTGTGCATAAAATTTTATCTAGTAAACTTATTTCTAGGAATTTATGTTGACAAAAATATGTATGTACTGTGGAATATCTATCACAGTATTATATACAATGGTGAATTATGAGAAACATGTCAAAATTAAATACAGAATTGATAAATTATGAAATTACTTGTAGACATTTCTATAATAATTAAAATGCTATTTTCTAGGATAAAACTTTAGAAGTCAATATTATCATCTTAGACTTTCACATTATAAATATGATTAAAATGGATTAAATCACTTTGTAAAAACATTATGCAATTGGAAATGATTTCTGACAGATCAACTCTTAGAGTTTTATAAGCCATTCATTTTTTCTGCTTTGAAATAACAAAGGAAAGTTGACTTCAGTCAAAATAGCACACATAACCTAATCTCCTAAATCATAAGTTTAATGTTCTTGTTTTTAGTAGGCTTTGAAAACCTTACTACTGTCACACTCAACTAGAAATAAGTTGGAAACTCCTGACTAAATTCAGAGAAAATAAATACTAGTCTTCTAAAATATACAGGACTCACCTCCCTAATGTGAACATAAAATTCAAATGCCTCCAGTGTTCTCCCTTGAAGATATGTGAGCTTCACTCTGAGCAAAGAGCAATATTCCTTTGTGTTTCCCAAGGCCATTACACTGAGATTCATCAGATGCCTATAACACTTGCTGAAGTTACCCCTTAAATATTTCTAGTTCTATAGTGACTATTTCTGTAAAGAATGAAATGTGGGATTTTTTTTTCAGCACATTTAAGTTGTTTAATAGTTAAAACACAGATGTAGAAAATAAAAGAATTCAAAGTATTAGCAACCACTATTGGACCCTGTTTAGTTAATAGATTAATAGCTTTTGTCAGGGAACGAGTACGTGCTGTACAGATTCTAATGTTAAGACAGCAATACCAGGCTTTGGGGGAACACGACAAACAGGTCTACGACGATACAGAGATATAGTTCTAAGATTAGAACTAGACACTAGAAGAAGTGGGGAATGAAAGACCTGACCCCCTTATAAGAAAGGTTAGACCCCTAGCAAACTTAGAGCCGAGACTAGAAACTGCATGCCTGGGCAAAACCCCACCTGGCTGCATTCTTTCCCCTAAGAAATGGTTGACCTTGGCCTGGCTCCAGGGCCAGAGGCACAATGTTCCAGGAACTAGCTAACCACAAAAATGTTTGTGCAACTGCCTTGTGACTAACTTAGAACATTCTGTACTTCCCCATAACGCAAATTCTTTCCGTTCCCCACCCCTTGCTTTGTGTTTTTTTCCTTTAAATACCCCTGACTTCAGCTGCTCAGGGTCGAACTCCTCTGCCCCTGTGTGGGTTATGAGCTCGACCCCAGTGCACTGGGTCCCCAAATAAATAAACCTCGTGCGTTTGCAGCAAGAAAACAAACAAACAAACAAACAAACAAACCAAAGTATTAGCAACAAATAAAATTGTACTAGTGGACTTTGGTAAAATTCTATAAAATTATAATCACTGTTAAAGAATGCTTTAGAAAACAATCCCTTAAGTCCTATCTATCCTTTTGAATGTGTGACTTTCCTGAACTGTGCCATATTTGTGTATTTTTTTTTTTTTTTTTTTTTTTTTAGGAATCACATAAGGGCATTTATTTCATACAGGGCTCTGTACAAAACATCTACATTTTTTACAGAGTAAGTAAATACCTGAAGGTAAATCAATAATGCTTTCTTCTCAGTGGCAGGGGAGTTCTGTTATGGGCATGGACCACTCTTCAACTCAGCACAAACCAGTACCACCTGCTTGTTTGGATGCTTGGACCCTGAGCCCACGCCCCTCCCTCAGCCAGCAAGCTTCCTACGTTCTTCAGGCTAGAGGCATAGATAAGCTCCCTCGGTAGACTGATAGCATTTGTCACCTTATCACTCTGGATCCTGGAAAATTCTTTGTCCTGAATGAATCCCAGGGAATCACCCACCCCAGGCAGGGCTCCTGTGTGGAGGACTTCCCACTCCAGCTTGACTTAAAGTGCTTTGTGTAACTCAGCCTGGACACTCCTATATGCTCTGGCTTCATGGCTGCCCAGCATGCAGTGTGTCCCACTGCATACAATGGGCACAGGAGACAAGGGGATGGTCAGGGGACACATGGGGGGTGTGCACATGGCAGGACTGGAGAAGAGTGCCCAGGAAAGATAAGGAAACTAGCTTTCCACTACACACTCTACAGCAGCAAAAGGCACTTTTGTTCTCAAGCCAGTTACTGTAAAACACACCTGGCTTCGCTTTTAACAAAGCTATCCTAGGAAGACCGAGTGATCCCATGGATCCTGTACACACCTCTCCTGGAGGAGCCCAGGTACAGGGAGGCTGGTGCTGTGGGGTTCCTGCCAAACCCTGTCTACATGTTGGCAAGTTTCCAAGGACATTCCCAGCCTGAGACCAGCAGCTGAGGAGATCAACACAAAGACAGGCCAAGGTGGGTAATTAGAGGAAAATAAGGAGAGTG
>CM052714.1:69336681-69347821 GCA_028551405.1 Uromys caudimaculatus
TGTTGGCAAGTTTCCAAGGACATTCCCAGCCTGAGACCAGCAGCTGAGGAGATCAACACAAAGACAGGCCAAGGTGGGTAATTAGAGGAAAATAAGGAGAGTGACACAGGAAGTGGCACTGCGGGGTATGGGGGTATTCACAAACAACTTGGGCTAAACTGAGCAGGGAGAGTATCTCAGGTACAATCCTATCATCCCAGATAATTGGGAGCTAAGGCAGGAGGATCAAAAGTTCAAGGCCAGCCTGGATAATTTACACCCTGTCTCAAAAATTAAAACTAAAAAGAAAAGCTGGGGCTGCTCAGTGGTAGAACACTTGCTTCACATGTGCAAGGCCCTGGGTTCCATCCCCTCCAAAAGAGGAGAGAATAAAGGTTAGCCCAGCAGAAGCTCAATGCTCTGATAGCTTCTCTCATGAAGGAACTATGAAAGAGGCTGGAGAGATGGCTCAGCAGTTAAGAGCACTTCCTGCTGCTTCACCAGAGGCCTGGCATTCAGATCCCAGCACCCACACCAGGCTCCAGGAAACCTTAAAGCCCATCTGTGGCCTCTGTGGTCACCTGTACACACATAAGTAATTTTTTTTTAAGTGAAGAGTACTTGCTATGTTAGGTGTAGTATACAATCATAAAAACAGTATTAAAAATGTCTTGTGTAGGTTTTGTCATGTGGCTTGTAGAGGGGAAAGAACGGGGAGACACAGGCAACACCATCCTAGTGATTGACGTTCCTCTGCACGTGCTCGCTAGGCTGGGATCGTAAAAATTTAATTAGAACCCAGCTCAAGTCTATCTGATTCTGACCAGCTAATAGAGCCACTTTTAAGAGGGTCCAGCTGGCTCCCAGGCTAGAGTTCTCTCCCCTCACTTTCATCCCAAGGCTGGACCATCCTGCCTGCTTTGTCTAAAGATACTCAAGAAACGTGGTACTATAAGGAGGGCATCTCTGGGCCCAACTTTCTAGGCAGTGAGTTGGGTAGCCAGGTGCTCCAGAGCCACTTCCAACAGGAAGAGAGGTGCAGAGAGCACTCAGGTCCAGTAAGCCCGGTGACAGGCAGCTCTGCCACTAGCCACCAAAGCCAAAAGACAAACTGCCAAGGGCGGCAGACAAAACACCCCTGGCAGAAACTCTTTAATCACTGCAACTTCACCCTCTTTCTGGAAATGGGGAGAGCTTGGTGCCCTGGGTGAACAAGTGGCTACTTAAGCTGAGTTTAGGGAAACAGCTGCAGCTGGAACTTAGGGGCCCACTCCAGGGCACTCTTCACCATTGCTAGTGCTGCTGCTCCAAGGGCCACCGTTAACCCCGTCATTGCCAGTTTCACAAAGCGGTTGGTCCTTGGTTTGGTCAGGACATCTTTTGTTCGAGCCTCAGGCCTCAGTAGTCCCCGAAACCGCTGCCGCAGCACCATGTCTGGCCTCTGCTGAGTCGATGCCAGCTCAAAGTCCTTGAAAGTAGAGGCTGCCGTTCTCTCAGCCTCCTGCTGAGCAGCCGCCTCCCTTGCAAGTTCGGAAGGGGGAAACTGAACAAAGAGGTCTCCTGCTCTGCTGATGAGTGTCTCATAGGGCAGGTCCTGAGGAATCTGGGACAACAGGTGGTGGACAGAGGCCATGTCACAGTCACAGTCCAGGACTTCCTGCTCCCGGTACAGCACGATCTCTGCATGAAGTCACGGAGTTCTGGGTTCACTTGGTCAATGATGGGCATCAGATAGTTTAGGATGTGCTTGGTGTTGTCCATTATGGGATCCATGAAATCCCCGAGGTGGTGGGTAGACAATTTCTCTACCAGGGATGTTGCCAGCCTCTTGCCCACCACCAACAGAAAAGTGACCACAATGTCATGGTAGCCCTGGTAGTAGTGGAGCTGAGGGTTGCGATCCAAGATGAGGAGGATGATATTGATAAGCTCTTCCTGGAGCCCTTCCCTCTGCTCATCTGGCATGCCAGGAGGGAAGCGCCGAAGAGACCGCCTGACGTCCAGCAGCACTTGCTGGTAATCCTTGCTCATGTCTCGCAGATCCTTCCCTAACACAGGCGAAGGCTCATTGGTGTTGACATTGAGGAGCTTAGGCCATACTTGGCACCTGATCTCATCGGTCAGGAGCCCTCCCTCACTGATAGCCATTCGCCGGATAGCAGCCACATTGATGGGATCACTGTTCAGAGCCTGGTGTATCTCCGCCACCTTCTTTTTCCTTTTGGCATTAAAGTCTGCCTTCCCTGCGCCGCGGTCCCAGCGGCGGGCGGAGCCATCGCTCTTTAAGGGCCAGAGGGCCATCCCCGGGGGCCCGGGCACCAACCCGAGCCCCGGCCGGCGGCGGAGCCTGAGGCGCGACTCCCACCGCGGACCTAACCCCAGTTCGGCCAGGGCAGGATAGTCGCCGTCGGCCTGCGGCGCGCAGGCCCATATTTGTGTATTTTAAACATATATTATTATTATACTGCCTGTGATTTTTAGAACATAGATGTTCAGAATTGAGAGTTCATCTTGGTAATATTTTTCCTTTGACCAGTATGAAGTGTCCTTCCTTATCGTTTTTGATGACTTCTGGTTGAAAGTTGATTTTATTCAATATTAGAATGGCTACTCCAACTTGTTTCTTGGGACCATTTGCTTTGAAAATTGTTTTCCAACCTTTTACTTTGAGGTAGTGTCTGCTAGTCTATGTCTTTTTATTGGGGAATTGAGTCCACTGATGTCAAGAGTTATTAAGGAAAAGTAATTGTTACTTCCTGTTATTTTTGTTGTTAGAGGTGGTATTATGTTATGATAGATCTGCCTTTATATGTTACTTGACCTTTTTCCCTTACTGCTTTTAATAGTCTTTCTTTGTTTAGTGCATTTGGTGTTTTGATTATTATGTGATGGGAGGAATTTCATTTCTGCTCCAGTGTTCTGTAGGCTTCTTGTATGTTCATGGGCATCTATTTCTTTAGGTTAGGGAAGTTTTCTTCTATAAGTTTGTTGAAGATATTTACTGGCCCTTTAAGCTGGGAATCTTCACTCTCTTCTATATCTATTTCCTTAGGTTTGGTCTTCTCATTGTGTACTGAATTTCCCTGATGTTTTGGGTTAGGAGCTTTGTGAATTTTCTTTGACTGTTGTGTCAATGTTTTCTATGGTATCTTCTGCACCTGAGATTCTCTCTTCTATTTCTTGTATTCTGTTGGTGATGCTTGCATGTATGATTCCTGATCTTGTTCCCAGGTTTTCTATCTCCAGGGTTGTCTCCCTTTGTGATTTCTTTATTGTTTCTGTTTCCATTTTTAGATCTTGGATGGTTTTATTCATTTCCTTTGCCTATTTGATTGTGTTTTCCTATAATTCATTAAGGGATTTTTGTGTTTCCTCTTTAAGGGCTTCTACCTGTTTACCTTTGTTCTCCTGTATTTCTATAAGGGAGTTATTTATGTCCTTCTTAAAGTTCTCCATCATCATCATGAGAAGTGATTTTAGCTCTGAATCTTGCTTTTCTGGTGTGATAATGTGTCCAGGACTTGCTATGGTGGGAGAATTTGGTTCTGATGATGCCAAGTAACCTTGGTTTCTGTTGCTTATGTTCTTGTGCTTGCCTCCTGCCATCCGGTTATTTCTAGTGCTACCTGTTCTTGCTATATCTTACTGGAGCCTGTCCTTCCTGTGATCCTGGTTGTGTCAGAACTCCTCAGGGACCTCTGAGATCCTGTGATCCTGAGATCCTGGGTATGACAGAGCTCCTGGGAGTCAAGCTGCCTCTGGCACCCTGAGATCCAGGTTTGACCAAGTTCCTGTGATCCTGGGTGTGTTAGAGTACCTGGTAGTAGAGCTTTTTCTGGGTGTTGTGGGATTGGTTTTGGAGTTCACACCCAAGGTCTGCTCAGGGCACCAACCCAGACCAGAAGAAGCCCATGCCACTGGTTGGGTGGGGTTCCTGCATCCCTAGATCCTGCTCGTCCCAGTTACTCCTGGTGTTGGGGCAGATATTGTACCCTCCTCACCTCTGATCCTATGATCCTGGGCGTGTTAGAGCACCTGGGAGTGGAACTTCCTCTGGGTGTTGTGGTACTGGCTGTGGAGTTCACCCCCAAGGTCTGCCAAACTTTTCAAAGGTTCTTGAATACCTCAAACATGTCCTTTAAAAGTGCATGTTAGCTGGGCACAGTATCTCTTACCTTTAATTCCAGCACTCAGAAGGTAGAAGCAGACAAATCTCTATAAGTTTTGGGTAAGCCTAGCCTACATAGCAAGTTTCAGGTCAGCCAAAACTCCATAACTAGATCTCCCTCCTGGTCTTCACCTGCTTGGAGGCAAATCAACCTGTCTCCTCCTCTCTCTCAACACTGCACATTCTGTAGGATTCCCAGGAGATCTGCTGCAACCAGTGCAACAGTCTACAGGGCTCCCAGGAGACTTGCTGCAGCCAACACAACAGTCTGTAGGCTCCCAGGAGATCTGCTGCAGCCAGGGCAACAATATTCAAATGTCTCAGGAGATTGGCTGCAGCTAGGACTACATATCCCCCAGAAGATTTGTAGCAACCCAGGGACACAGGAGGCGGGCTCCACACAGAGTCACCCAGGCCAACTAACACCAGAGATAACCAGATGGTGAGAGGAAAGCATAAGATCATAAGGAACAGAAGCCAATATACTTTGACACCATCAGAACCCAACTCTCCCACCACAGCAAGCCATAAATACCCCAATACAGCTGAAAATAATGATACTGACCTAAAATCTTATCTCATGAAGATAATAGAGACATTTAAGGAAGATATAAATAACTCGACATAAAGAAATACAGGAAAACACAGCTAAACAGGTAGAAGCCCTTAAAGAGGTAACAAATTCCTGCAAGAAATACAGGAAAATGCAATCAAACAGGTGAAGGAATTGAACAAAATGGTCCAAGACCTAAAAATAGAAGTAGAAACAAAGAAATCACAAATAGAGGCAACCCTGGAAGTGGAAAACCTAGGAAAGATGTCAGGAGCTACAGATGCAAACATCACCAACAGAATACGAGAGATAGAAGAGAGAGAATCTCAGGCGTAGAAGATATCATAGAAGATATTGACACAACAGTCAAAGAAAATACAAAGAATAAAAAATTCCTAACGCAAAACATCCAGGAAATCCAAGACAAAATAAAAAGACCAAACAAAAAATAAAGGGAATAGAAAAGAGCAAAGATTCCCAGCTCAAAGGAACAGAGAAAACTTCCCCAACCTAAACAAAGAGATGGCCATAAATGTACAAAAAGCCTATAGAATAGCAAAAAGATTAGATGAGAAAAGAAAATCCTACCATCATATAATAATTAAAACACTAAATACACAGAACAAAGAAATAATATTAAAAGCTGAAAGGGGAAAGGCCAAGTAACATATAACAGCAGACCTATCAGAATTACACCAGACTTCTCAACAGAGACTCTAAAAGCCAGAAAATCCTGTACAGATGTCATGCAGACCCTCAGAGAACACAAATGCCAGCCCTGGCTACTATACCCTACAAAATTCTCAATCATCATAGATGGAGAAACAGAAATTTTCCATGACAGAGGATTCTTGAAGGAAAACCCCAACACAAGGAGAGTATATACACCAAAGAAAAAAACAAGAAATTAATCATCTTACAACAAACCTAAAAGGAGAGAATCACACACACATAATTCCACTTCCAACAACAAACACAAGAACTAACAATCATATGTCTTTAATATCTCTCAACATCAATGGACTCAATGCCCCAGTAAAAAGACATAAGCTAACAGAATGGATGTGCAAGCAGGATCCAGCATTTTGCTGTATTCAAGAAACACACCTCAATGACAATGACAGACACTACCTCAGAGTAAAAGGCTAGAAAAAAGTTTTCCAAGCAAATGGTTCCAAGAAACAAGCAGGAGTTGGCATTCTAATATCCAATACAATAGACTTTCAACCAAAAGTTATCAGAAAAGAAGGGGAAGGGCACTTCATATTCATCAAAGGAAATATCCACCAAGAAGAAATCTCAATTCTGAACACCTATGCCTGAAATGCAAAGGCACCCACATTCACAAAAGAAACTTTACTAAAGCTCAAAACACACATGGAACCCCACAAAATAATAGTGCAAGACTTCAACACCCCACTCTCAACAGTGGACAGATCATTGAAACAGAAACTAAACAGAGACACAGTGAAGCTAATAGAAGTTATGAGCCAAATGGATTTAACAGATATATACAGAACATTTCACCATAAAACAAAAGAATATACCTTCTTCTCAGCACCCCACGGTACCTTCTCCAAAACTGACCATATGATCAATCACTAAACAAGTCTCAACAGATACAAGAAGATTGAAATAATCCCATGCATCCTATCAGATCTCCACAGACAAAGGCAACGAATAACAACAAAAACAACAGAAAGCCCACATACTCATGAAAACAGAAAAACTCTCTACTCAATGATAACTTGGTCAGGGAAGAAATAAAGAAAGAAATTAAAGAGTTTCTAGAATTCAATGAAAACAAAGACATAGCATACCCAAACATATTGGACACAATGAAAGTAGTGCTAAAAGGAAAATTCATAGCACCATGTGCCCTCATAAAGAAAATGAAGAGATCCTACACTAGCAACTTAACAGCATACCTGAAAGCCCTAGGGAAAAAAGAATCAAACACACCCAAGAGGAGTATATGGCAGGAAATAATCAAACTCAGAGCTGAAATCAACCAAATAGAAACAAAGAGAATTATACAAAAAAATCAACAAAACCATGAATTGGCTCTTTGAGAAAGCCAACAAGATAGATAAACTCTTAGCCAGACTAATAGGAGGACACAGAGACTGTATTCAAATTAACAAAATCAGAAATGAAAGGGAGACATAACAACAGAAACTGAAGAAATTCAAAAATCATCAGATCTTACTACAAAAGCCTATATTCAACAAAACTGGAAAATCTAGATGAAATGGAACACTTTTTAGACAGATACCACATACCAAAAGTAAATCAAGTGCAGGTAAACTATCTAAACAGGCCCATATTCCCTAAGGAAATAGAAGAAGTCATTAAAAACCTCCCAACCAAAAAAATCCCAGGTCAGGTGGCTTTAGTGCAGAATTCTAGCAGACCTTTGAAGTAGAGCTAATACCAATACTCCTCAAACTATTCCATATAATAGAAACAGAAGGAACACTACCTAATTCATTCTATGAAGGCACAGTTACTCTGATATCTAAACCACACAAAGACCTAACAAAGAAAGAGAACCTCATACCAATTTCACTAATGAATATCAATGCAAAACTACTCAATAAAATTCTCCAAAACCAAATCCAAGAACAGATCAAAACCATCATTCACCAGAATCAAGTAGGCTTCATCTCAGGGATGCAAGGATGGTTCAATATATGAAAGAAAATCCATTAATGTAATCCAGTATATAACCAAACTCCAAGAAAAAAAATCACATGATCATCTCATTAGATGCTGAAAAAGCAGTTGACAAAGAAAATCACCTCTTTATGTTAAAAGTATTGGAGAGATCAAGAATCCAAGCCCTTAACTAAACATAATAAAAGTAATATACAGCAAACCATCAGCCAATATCAAATTAAATGGAGAGATACTTGAAGCAATCCCACTAAAATCAGGGACAAGACAAGGCTGCCCATTCTCTCTGTATCTACTCAATATAGTACTCAAAGTTCTAGCTAGAGCAAGACAACAAAAGGAGATTAAAGGGATACAAATTGAAATGAAGAAGACAAGGTATCACTATTTGCAGATGATATGATAGTATTCATAAGCAACCCAAAAAATTCTTCCAGATAGCTCCTACAGCTGATAAACTACTTCAGCAAAGTGACTGGATATAAAATTAACTCAAACAAGTCAGTAGCCTTCCTTTATACAAATGATAGACAGGCTGAAAAAGAAATTAGAAAAACAACACCCTGCAAAATAGTCACAAATAGTATAAAATATCTTGGTATGACTCTAACCAAGCAATTCAAAGATCTGAAAGACAGGAACTTCAAATCTCTGAAAAAAAGAAATTAAAGAAGACCTTAGAAGATGGAAAGATCTCCCATGCTCATGGATTGGTAGGATTAACATAGTGAGAATGGCCATTTTACCAAAAGGAATCGACAGGTTCTATGCAATCCCATCAAGACTCCATCAAAGTTCTTCACAGACATGGAAGGAGCAATTCTAAATTTCATAAGAAAAAATAAAAAACCAGGATAGTGAAAACAACCCTTTACAATAAAAGGACTTCTGGGGAAAACAACATCCCTGACCTCAAACTGTACTACAGAGCAATAATGATTTAAAAAACATGTGGTTTGGTACAGAGACGAAAAGGTAGATCAATGGGATAGAACTGAAGACCCGGAAATGAGTCCACTTGATCACTTATAGACACTTGATCTTTTACAAAGAAGCCAAAAAATGCAATGGAGAGAAGAAAGCATCTTTAATAAATGGTGCTGGTCCAACTGGCAGTCTGTATGCAGTGAAGGAAAAGGAAAGACATCTCTTACCTTTATAGTGAAAGTAAGAGGAAAGACAATTAGTGTCTATGAATAATAGGTGACTGTCGGCTCCTTGCCAGCAGGTCCAGGTGAGAGGAAAGAACCCAGTCCAGCCAGGTCTGTCCAGGGCTGAGTGGGATGGCAAGTGTTGATGGCCCAAAAGAAACACACCGGGCCAGGAGTCTTGTCGAAGCAGGAACTCAACTTTATTGTATCAGCCCCTCACTTATATAGAGAAGGCAAGGGGGATGGGCACTTAGGTATGGGGAAGAGATGATGTAGGAGGCGGGGAAGGGTAAGGGATGACTGACAAGGCCAATAGCAAAGTTCCACATCAGCAATGGCAGGGCAGAGAGAGGGCCAAACAGGTCTTGCTGAGTCACCCCTATATGGAAGTGACTGAGACAGGTCTCAGAACTCCAGCCAGGCTCTGGTTTGTCCTCAAGGCCCAAGGACAAACCAGGGCCAGAATGGGGCCCAACACCCCACCCTCTCGCCCTCAGTGCAGCAGGAGGGGAGAACACCCATTGGGGTCTGGTTCAGGCTGCCCCCCTGGGCCAAATCCTGGCCCAGAGCTTCCGCAGCCCCAGCTTGGCTCAGCAACACAGCGCCCAGTGGAGGGTAGACAGGCAAGTCAGTGAGGAATCAGGGCCACTGCCACCAAAGTCACTCTCACTGCTGCAGTTGCTGCTGCTAACGCAGGACCCCTGCACCCTGCCCCTATGGCCAGGGTTGCCCCATGCTGCACACAGCACTCCTTCTCTGAGGGGGGGAGGGGGTGTGTGCCCTGCGACCATCAGTGTTACCCGAGGAGCAGGGGTTGCTGGCCATGGCCGAGATCGAGGGTGGATGGAGTCTGCCTGGGCATGGGAGGCAGATGAAGCTCCTAGTCCAGCCACAGAGCACACCCTCCTACTCACCTGCCTGCCTTCAGGGCATCGATAGCCTGGGAGCTGGAGCTTATACCGCCTGCCAATCACTGCCAGGGGAGGAGGCCGGGGACAGGCCCAACAGGTGACAATTCTGCTACTAGACATCACAGGCTAAAAAATAAAAAGTAAAAAATAAAAAACCTGTGCTGGCGCACGCCTTTAATCCCAACACTTGGGAGGCAGAGGCACGTGGATTTCTGAGTTGGAGGCCAGTCTGGTCTACAGAGGGAGTTCCAGGACAGCCAGGGCTACACAGAGAAAACCTGTCTCTCTCTTATGCAGTTGTTGACTAGTATAGTTCCATAGATCTCCAGACATTGTAGACCATTGTAAATGCTTTTGGTTATCCTCCAGCACATGAAAGTAAGACTTTTCTGAGGATACCACATACCTCAGCCTTTAAATGAGACAAATCATATGGTTTAAAAAGCAAAAGAAAGAAAGAAGAGACAAAGCTGAGTGGGTAGGGAAGGGACAGGTAGATCAGAGAAAAACTGGAGGGCTATAAACAACATCAAAAGAGATGGAATTAAAGTCTCACTGAATTAATAAAGATATTTTTTATAAAAAAAAAAATTGTATTTCTACTGAGCACAGATTATGCAGTAGGCCTTGGTTGAAGGATATTAGGAAATTAGCCTCCATTTGTAAGTTAAGAAGTGTACTTATATTGCCATGCTCTTTTAAATAGTAAGTGAGAAGTTGGGAGATATATTCAAACTGATCCTTCTGTTGCTATGGAGTCCTTTCTCACAACTATCAAAACCTTCTGGTCAGCAAATCAAGTGACTTTTGTCTGCAAAGACTGTTTGCTACCACTTCTCTTTTTTTTAAGTTTTTTTGATACTTTATTTACATTTCAAAGGTCTCCCATTTGGAAACCCCTGCCCCCTCTCACCTCCCCCTGCCTCTATGACGGTACTCCCCCTCCCACCCACCCACCCACTCCCTTCTTCCCTCCTTGGCATTCCCCTATACTGGGGTATCTAACACACTCAAGCCCAAAGGGCTTTCCTCCCCCCCACCCCCCCACCCCCCCAATGCTCAACAAGGCCCTCCTGTGACACCACATATGTGGCCAGCACCATGGGTCCCTCCATGTGTATTCTTTGGTTGGTGGTTCAGTCTCCAGAAGCACCGGAGGGTCAGGCCAGTTGATACTGTTGGTCCCTCCATGGGGCTGCAAACTCTCTCAGCTCCTTCAGTCCCTTCTTCAACTCCTCCACCTGGGACCTCACACTCAGTCCAAAGGTTGCTGTGAAGTGAATCTTGGGTATTCCGTACTTTGGGGCTAATATCTACTTACCAGTGAGTACATACCATGTTCATTCTTTTGTGACTGAGTTACCTCACTCAGGATGATATATTTTCAAGTCCCATTCATTTCCCTGAGAATTTCATGAAGTCATTGTTTTTAATAGCTGAGTAGTACTCCATTGTGTAAATGTACCACATTTTCTGTATCCATTCCTCTGTTGAGGGACATCTGGGTTGTTTCCAGTTTCTGGCTATTATAAATATGGTGGCTATGAACATAGTGGAGCATGTGTCTTTATTACATGTTGGAGCATCTTCTGGGTATATGCCCAGGAGAGGTATAGCTGGGTCCTCAGGTAGTAATATGTCCATTTTTCTGAGGGTCCACCAAACTGATTTCCAGAGGAGTTGTAACAGCTTGAAATCCCAC
>CM052714.1:69354328-69427814 GCA_028551405.1 Uromys caudimaculatus
CCAGATGTCCCTCATCAGAGGAATGGATACAGAAAATGTGGTACATTTACACAATGGAGTACTACTCAGCTATAAAAAACAATGACTTAATTCAATTTGCAGGCAAATGAATGGAACCTGAAAATATCATCCTGAGCGAGGTAACTCAGTCACAAAAGAAGGAACATGGTATGTACTCACTGATAAGTGGATATTAGCCCAAAAGTTCAGAATGTCCAAGTTTCACTTAACAGTAACCACTGGACTGAGAGTGAGGTCCCAGATGGAGGAGTTGGAGAAATGTCTGAAGGAGCGGAGGTAATTGGCAGCCCCATGGAGGGAGCAAGAGCATCAATGTGCCTGACCCCACCCCACCCCCGGTCGTCCTGGAGTTCAGACCACCAACCAAAGAATACACATCTATTGACCCATGGTTTGGACTACATATGTGGCAGAGGACGACCTCAATGGCCATCAGGGAGAAAGGAGAGGCCCTTGGGCCTGAGGGTGCTAGAGGCCCCAGTAAATGGGAATGTCAAGGTGGGAATATGGGAATGGGTGGACGGGTGGGTGGGAGGTGGAATTCCTTCACAGAGGCGGGGAGGTGGAGGGGATAGGGGGTTTCCAAAGAGGAGATCCAGAAAAGGGGAAACATTGGAAATGTAAATAAAGTATCAAAAAAAAAAGATTAAAAATTAAAGAATATACAAAGATCCATTACCAAAATATTAAATGATTCATATTCAACTTATTTATATTGATATTTATTAATAATGGCATTAGTACAAAACAAATGCTAACAATCCAGAGTTCATCCTGTAGCCACAGGTTGTGTGTCATGGCCTAGCCACAACAGGGCAGTCCTCGCTGGGCTTTTACCCTGAAAGGTGATGCTGTTGTGCTGATCATGATGTGATGCTGCTGTGATGCTGCTGTGATGCTGCTGTGATGATGATGCTGTGATGATGCTGTGATGCTGCTGTGATGATGATGCTATGATGCTGCTGTGATGCTGTGATGCTGATTCTGTGATGCTGATTCTGTGATGCTGATTCTGCGATGATGATTCTGTGATGCTGATTCTGTGATGCTGATTCTGCGATGATGATTCTGTGATGCTGATTTTGTGATGCTGATTCTGTGATGCTGCTGCTGTGATGCTGATTCTGTGATGCTGATTCTGCGATGATGATTCTGTGATGCTGATTCTGTGATGCTGATTCTGCGATGATGACTCTGTGAAGATGATTCTGCGATGATGATTCTGGGATGATGCTGTGACGATGCCTTTAGGACAGTCACTGTAATAGTGTGTATCTCATTAGACAATGTGGAAGTTCACTCCTCTGACACGGGATAGGAAGAAAACAAAATGTTTTGACTGACCCTTAGGTATTCAGCTCTCCAGTTTTGACCCAAGAACATGAATAGCAAGTGGTTCAGCACTCAAAGTAATTCTGCTGGTATCTTCTAAACAATTCAATCCTGACACTATCTGGAGACAACATCAGATGCTATAGGATGAGGGCTTAGTTCCACAAATCTATTCCTTAATTAACTTCAGATGACAGTCAGGAATTGTTAGGTTCTTACATATGATTCTATTGGCTGAAGTTCCAGGGGTCATGGAGGAGTTACATTTCACAGGGCTAATTGACTGATATGTCAATAACTGTGGAGAGTTGGCCTATTAAAGGTTGGGAAGCAGATTTGTCTTACACTATCTTTAGCTCCCTTAATAGCCACTGATTTTCTGTCTCTGTGTTTGACCCAGTACCCTAGTGACTATTAGGTAAATCCTTTCGGAATGTACAGATACGTACTTTCTACCAATGCAAAAGTTAAGGAAGACAAGATAGCATCTGAAGTCTAGAGCTGAGACTTCACTGCTTTGATGTAACTAGTTTACCTGACTGATCCACCAGTATATTTGAAAAGTGTCCTGATATATGACTTTATTTGTTCTATGAACAGAAAAACTTAATATCACCATATCAGAAACCAGTATTTGGGGCAACTGAACCTGTGTTCCCAGGCCTCGTTCACTCATAGTTGGTTTTAGAATTAATTGTGTCTTACTTTCTTTGAGGTGAGAACTTTGATTTTGCATTGGTGCTCTGACTTATAAATGGGGACCCTGATCCTGATCAGGTAGGACAGGTACCCAAAAAGTAGCAATCCCAAGGATGTCCTTGTGGGAGTCCAGGAAAGCCAGAGAGAGTTGTGGTGCCTTGCTCCTTGTTATCTCTTAGCCTTGCTCCAAAATTATATGTGCGTTACAGGATATTTGAACCTGTTTCTAGTTAGAGTGAGGTTCAGCCCTTAGTACACACCTTTAATCTCAAACAATGAAGGTAAAATTAGTCTGAGAAGGAAGTATCCAGGCTTGAAAGTGATGTCTAATTGAGTGGCAAAAATTATGACAAATCAGAGAAAGATTTGACAGAATAGGATATGCCCAACTCTCATGAGAAGAGAGAGGAAAAAGGATTTACCTAAGGGAGAGACATGGGGGCAGGAAAGTGAGGGCCCAGGTAATCAAGAGCGGTTTGGCAGCAGCACCCCGATTCCTCGATGACTTGCCCATCCTCCCTCCTGCACTGTTGCTGAGCCAAGCTGGGGCTGCAGCGGCTCTGGGCTGGGGCTCGGCCGGGGGTGGGGGCAGCCTGAACTGGGCCCTGATGGCACGGTGCTGGGGGGGTTCTCCCCCTCCCGCTGTCCCAAGGGCGAGAAGGTGGGGTCCCAGGCAGTGGTAGTGTTGAGCCCCATTTTGGCCCTGGTTTGGGCCTTGAGAACAAACCTGAGCCCGGCTCAAGTTATGAGACCGGTCTCAGTCACTTCCATATAGGGGTGACTCAGCAAGACCTGTTTGGCCCTCTCTCTGTCCTGCCATTGCTGATGTGGAGCTTTGCTATTGGCCCTGTCAGTCACCCCTTCCCCTTCCCCGCCTCCTACGTCATCTCTTCCCATACCTAAGTGCCCACCCCTTTGCCTTCTCTATATAAGTGAGGGGCTGATACAATAAAGTTGAGTTCCACCCTGTCTCAAAAAACCAAAAAACAAACAAACAAAAAAAAAAAGTTGAGTTCCTGCTTCGACAAGACTCCTGGCCCAGTGTGTTTCTTTTGGGCTATCAACACTTGCCATCCCACTCAGCCCCGAACAGAACGGGCTGGACTGGGTTCTCTCCTCTAGCCTGGACCTGCTGGCCTTGCTGACAGTTCTGGATATCCTGGAACTTAGTATGTAGACCAGGCTGGCCTCATAAAGAATAAGAAGATTAAAGGCTTGTGCATCCATGTCCTGACTTTAACTTGGAATGTTTTGATCATGCTCGTGTGGCTGTATGAAGCCCACGTAGATGAGAGTATCCAGTATTTCCCTTGCTGATTCCTTTCAGATATTAATCTATGGACTCTTTTGCTTCAGTCTTTTCTTTACCCCCCTGCCAGTCAGCCAGGAGCTGTTTTGAGCTGTTTACTTTCTGACTTTGGGCTCCACTGAACAAACTCTGAAGAGAGAATAAAAAGAGGCTCACTCTGCTTCCTAATAACTCACATTTTATTGGCAAAAGCAAAATTCAGCAGGGCAGATATGCATATACTCTGTCTTCTTCCATGTTTCCTGGGCTACAAATAGTCTCCTGAGTGAAAATGGCATGTTAGAGCAGTGATGTAACTCAGGGTACTGAAGTAGATTCAGGATTGAGGCTGATAACTAGAAAGACCTTCATCTCCATTCTTCACTCCCAAAGCAGGAAAAGAAGGGGATCACTGTACAAGATATAGAACTTCCAGTCATCCTAGGCCTAAGTTTTAAACCCCATTGATGGTTGTCCTACTCTTCCCAAGTCTACCCCCTTCAGTGGCTTCATTCTACTAAGACTCTTGAATAATGCATCTGGGTCAGACACATAGTAAAGCAGCATTCATCCATGTATCCACTTTTTAAAAAGAAAAAAGAAAAATCCGTCAATGTTTAAAGGTTTGGAGGTTCTTACTAGTGGGCAGAGAAAGTTTTTGGTGTTAAAGTAGAATTTAATCGAATAGAGTAGACTCTGGCCAAGAATCTCTGACCTGGGTGGAGGTCTAGCATTCAAGTTTGGTTCCTTCAGTCACTTTGGGTAATGGGCCACCCTTTGCCAGGTGGGTTTAGTATTAACTTAGACTTGGACTTTTAACTCTCAAAGTTCACCTCCTGTAACATATTTCTCCAACCTCCTGAACCTCTGGAATAGTGCCACAAACTGGGCACCAAGTATTTAAATGCTCAAGATTATAGGGGACATCTCATTCAAACTAACCCAAGCCTCTTCCAAGGGGAATGACTGGGACATGGAAATAACCTTAGTCTACTTCTGTTAATCCAACAGTGTCCCTCATAGGACTGTTTCTCCCTTCCTCCAGCCCAAAGGCCTATCTTACCTTTCCCTGAGACAGAGAAGCCCAGCTAGTAAGTAAATTCATGGTCAACCCAGTTTTCCAAAACCTTT
Source organism: Uromys caudimaculatus (assembly GCA_028551405.1). Lineage (NCBI taxonomy): Eukaryota > Metazoa > Chordata > Mammalia > Rodentia > Muridae > Uromys > Uromys caudimaculatus. Next base: position 69,358,800 of record CM052714.1, read on the forward strand.
TCTCATAAAACAATTATTTTTCACTGTTGATGCTCCATACTTTATATAATGAACTTAGTTGTTTATTCCCCCATTCTTCTCTCTCATCCGCCTCCCTCTCCCAAGTTCCCCGATCCCCTCACTCTCAGGTCTTTTCTATGGAGCCTAATGAGGAGCTGAATTTGGGGGAAAATTTTTTATTTCATCTCACTTTTGTTGCAGGATATTTGATTACAATATGAACCCTGAGACTGTGTTATTTACTGAAAAAAGCAGTTTCTAGTTGTGGTGTGGCATAGCCTTAGCACACACTTTTTGTCCTTTTGACTGGAAAATAAATATGCTATTGGTATACACCTTTAATCCTAAACAATGAAGGAAAAGTTGGTTTGTAGAAGGAAGCAGTCATGTTTGAAAGTGACTTCTAAATGTGTGGCACACAAAATGATGAATCAGAGAAAGACTTAACAGAACAGGATTTGCCCAACTCTCATGAGAAAAGGGAAGGGAAGGTACTTAAGGGGCAGTACAGAGGTGGGAGGAAAGGAAGGAGACAGTTTTACTGCAACAGTTATAGAGGGACAGGTGGCAGAGAGAGCGAGAGAACAAGCTAGACACAGGAGAAAACAAAATGGGCCAGAGAATGAGAAGGAGCCAGATGATTAGAACAGATTGCTAGAGTTAGTTAGAGGTCAAGCAGAGCAACTCAGGAGAATCAGAGAGAAGCCAGATTGAATCAGTCAGCTTGGAGAGGAGTTTGAGCCAGAAGAGCTGAGTTAAAACAACCAACAGAGCTCAGAAAGAACAAGAAAGGGTGATCTTATTTAGCAGCAAAACTTAGAGGCTGAAACATTTTACAGAGGCTAGAAGCTTCAGGACTAGCCCTAGTTTAGCAGACTGAGGTAGTAAGCCTTGGAGGCAACAGTTACTACAGGCAAATAAAAATTACTTTTATACATCCTCCTTCTTTTCCTTCTCTAAGAAAATGAGTAAAATGCATTGACTTTCTGAATCAAATTAAAGATAAAAGACATAAGAAAGTATCAAAGAAAATGCCAAGATGCTATATTATGCTGCACGAGCTTAGTAAATAATCTATGTAAAATGCTTATCATTGTGCCTGAATTATACAAACACTGAATTAACAACACAATGATTTTTACTATCTTCCCCACTGGTGTTATTTTAAGGATTAGTCACAATATATGTAAAATGCTTGACACATAATAGGTATTCAGGAAAAAACTTATTTGACTTGGTATAAATAATATATGTAGATGGTATAAATAATAAATAGATTTAATATATTAAATAGTGACATAGGAAAGATGGGATTTTAGGTGAGAAAACTTACTACAAATACTAGTTTTTCAAAACTTTAAAAATGTATCCTTTCTATTGATAATTTTTATACCCTGTAAAACACATTCTGTGCTAAGTTAAAGTATACCCTTATGTGGTCCTGGCCTCCATACCATGTCAACAAAAATAACAATTTAAATCTTTGGGAGAACACATGACATATGACACTGGGCATTAAGTCATTAATACATTACATTGGATAGAATTACTTGCTTTGTCTAAGTATACTAGCAGTGACAGGGGAGAAGAAAAAATATACATGGGGCTGTAGTGAGGAGAAATTCAGAGACCTGGGCTTTTAGACATATTCCCCAAAAGGAAGAAAGTGAGTCAGACTTCTCGGAAGAGAAACATTTCTTTCAGCTTCTTGCTGTTGGCCTAGATCTTTTAGTCTGACCTTCAGGTGTTACATCAGAGGACACAGTTCCTCTTGCAAGGAGAGCAAGTGTAGATCCTTTCATTGTGCTAGAAAGGATAGAGGCTGTTCCTCTGTCTTTCTTCTTCTACCTGTCTCTGTCTCTTGCTCCCAATAATCATCACTATATCTATGTTTTCCTTGTTTACAGAAAATCGTCACCAGTAATACTACTTGTTGAGTTCCCTGGGACACACACATGTTCTCCTTCTTGTTTGCCATCAGTATCTTTGTACCTATGGTTTCCTTTTACAAGATAATTTCCATCAACAATAAAATGCATTGATATCCCTCTCTGTCCCCCACACCCATCTCCCATCTCCTTCTTTATTCTTCCTTTCCTCTAGATTCTATGCCATTTCTTCACTCCCTGGCAGAGGAAAATCCTGTGGAAAATTCTCTCTAGGAATGCTGCCTCTACCAATTGAGCAAACATTTATTCTTCAGCCCACTCCAATCTGTCATCTGCCACCAACACTGCTTTTGTCAATGTCACAAATTAATTCCATTTGCTACAACCACTAGGTGCTTTTTAAAAATACATGTTTTTGATTATGTGTTGGGGGAGGGGAGAGGGAGAGGATACATGCACATGAGTGCCACGACCTTGGAGGACAGAGCCAATGAATCTTCCCGGAACTGTAGTTACAAGCAATGGTGAGCTGTGTTGTGGGTTAAGAATTCAACTCAGAAATCCTCTGAAAGAACAGTAAGTGCTCTTACCTGCTGAGCCAGACTCCACTAGGTGCTTTTAAAATCCTGTTACTCCTCTTTGGAGAAGCACCTGAACACATGGAATTACTCCAGAAAAGCACTGCAGCAGTACAGGATGATACCCTTTCACTGAGCTCTCGCCCAAGTCTGCCTGCAGAATTTTCTCTCTTTCTTAAGCTTCCAGTATAGGTAATCTTATTCATTCACATAGATTTAAGCTTCCTCCATTAGCTCTCCCAAAGCCAGACATTCAGCTTAGTTAGATGGCTTGTTAAAAATGTGAATCTCCCCTCTCCTCACATAACCTGCCTTCACCTCACCCAGGCTTCCTCATTATGTTCCCTAAACTAAAAAGCCAGGAATAAAGCCATGTTTTCAAGACAGTATAAAAATATAGGGAAAACCAATGAGGAAAAGCCCGGGGAAAAAAGAGAGACAGCCCTTTATCCTGGGATCTAATCGCCTTTCCTGCTGAGTCAAGAAACTCAAATGCAACTGGTAAAGCTAAGATTGTCTAGAGGTAATATGTGGTTTTCTAAAGATATCTCAAGCAAGGATGCTAAAAGCAAGTGAATTATTTTTAATCAGGGCCAGATTGTTTATAGCCTTGACTTCTGAAAACACTCACACTTACCCCTAAATCTAAACAGAGTGTGTCAAATAATCATTGGGGAGTTTAAAAAACAAATTTGCTTTATTCTTGATAATTTCACTCCTCTGTCTAACACACACACACACATCCCTCCCATTTCCCTCTTCAAACTCCAGTTTCTTCCCTGTCCTTGTCCCAGTTTGCTTCTGTATTATTGTGATAAACACCATCCAGAGACAGACAGTCCTGGACGAAGTAGGACAATAGGCTGAGTAAGCCAGAAAGCAGCTTTCCTGCATGGTCTTTGCTTTGGTTCCTGCTTTCAGGTTCCTGCTCTGAGTACCTGCATTAGCTACCCTCAACAATGAACTAGTGAGCTGAAATAAACCCTATCTTCCCCAAGTTGCTTTTAGCCATAGCAATCAAGAAGCCAAACAGGACAGAAATTGGTACCAGGATCATGGGATATTGGTGTGGTAGACTGGTCATGTTGATTTGGGGAATGTTTAAAACTTTGGGCTAGAAAAAGCCTTTAGATACTTAGAGTTTAGGCTGTTGTGGGAGCTTGGGTAGTAAGAATGTTGAAAGAGATGCAAACTGTTGAAGCCTATTAAAGAGACCAGCCTTAATGTTCTAGCTTTAGCTGAATAGACTATTTTGTACCTAGACTCCATCTTATGTTTAACTTGCCCCTGGTTTGAACTCAGTTACTAGAAAAACTATAACTTGTTCCAAGAACCACTCCACCCTTAGTCACTACCCTAGCAACAGCCACTCTACCCTAGTAACAACCAATTAGTATCAAGCAGGACAGAATCTAACATTTCACATAAGATTACTCAAGCTGACCCCCATTGTTCATAGCTAGTTAAAAGCATTACTAGCCAATAAAATTGCACCAAGCTTATAGCCTTTAAATGTCAACCAATCATGTAACTGCCAAGTTGGAAAGCCCCTTACCCTACTATAACCATGATAAAAAGACTTGACTTTATCAGTTAGGGGTCTTCCTCACCCATCTACTGTGTTAGAGAGGTTTAGAGGTCTGAGTTCGAGCTTAAATGAAGACTCATTGCTTTTGCATACAAGTTAGACTCTTGGTGGTCTTTCGTGGTCTTTGGGGAGCTCACAATCTGGGCATAACACCTATTAGAGCTGTTATGTGATACTTTAAAGGATATGTGGTTTCTGGTAGACAAGTCTATAGATTATTTTCTTGATGAATAATTGAGTATTAGTTAACACCTGACTCGAATTTGGGACAGTGGGACCCTGAATATTTATTTTCCCAGTCCCCTGCATGTTGCCTGCATGCTGATCCTGTTCCCCTAACCGGGCTGCCTTATCCGGCCTCAGTGGGAGAGGATGTGCATAGTCCTGCAGTGATTTGAGGTGCCAGAATGAGTTGGTACCCCCTCCCTCTTCTCAGAGATAAAGGAGAGGCATGGGAGGAGGGTTATGCAAGGGGGAGACTGGAAGGAGGGGAGGCTACAATTGAGATGAAAAGTAAACAAATAAATAAATTAATGGAAAAAAGCATGTAGCTCCACATCTGGTACACACAGTGGGACTTTGACAGTCTTTTGTAGCCTACATACCTCTCTTTTGGGCTGATCACTGTGACTTTCTTCAGCAAATATTCCATATTTCTAGCATACCACGGTCTCTATTGCAGCTTAAGGTTCACATTCACAGCTTCCTGTATCATCTCTCAGAGGCTGTCTACAGAGGACCCTGACCTGATAAACATCTCCTGTACTCTGAGTCCTTCCTGTGAAATCCTCCATGATCCTTCTTGCACCCTGTAACTCTGCAAAGCCAGCATCATGTGGACAGTACCAAATTCAACCACAGAGATCCAGACCCTTTGGGTCGTAACAGTACTGGCCTCAGATTCAGGGTGGCTGACCTCAGAAAAGTATTTCTTGAGGTGGCCCTATACCTCATGGCTCTGCAGTAATCTCAAGAGAATCAAAATGGGTTTCCAGTTTTACACCTGAGTCCATGATGGGTAGAGTTGGCTAATTCCCACAATGTTCTAAAGACATCTTTACTACTGTCACAGTGCACATTGCAAGATATCTTTTCATTTTGTTTGTTGTTTTGTCTTTGCTTTGCAGGATCCCATGCAGCCCAGGGTAGCTTCAGACTCATTATGTAGCCAAGAATTTTGAGACCCTGTTTCAAACAAATTCAAGAGCTGGGATTACAGATGCATGCCAGCACACCTAACTTTCTTTTCTAAAAAGTAAATTTTTAGTTGGCCTACAAAATAATGGTTTCATTGTAACACACACACACACACACACACACACACACACACACACACACACACCACCAGAGCTTATTCCTATTAAATCCCTTCACTGCCCTCTGTGCTCCTCCTGCTCCCCTGTCCTCCTCACTGGTTTCCTCCCTCTCTCCCCGACAGTCCCTATTATTTCCCTGGGGCATATATTCTATTATTCACCCACTGCTGCCACTGCCCTCCACTTACACTTCTTTCTCCCCATCACAGTCCCTCTTCCACTGTATGCCCTTCAACAATGTGTGTAAACATGTGTAGATACATTTAAATATACATTCCACATAGAAAGTATGGTACTTTTGTCTTTCTGAGTTTGGCTTATTTTACTTAACATAAAGATCTAAGGTTTAGTCTTTTTTCCTGCAAACGAATCTCCTTAACAACCATTTACCATATTATTCTACAAATAATATTTACATATTATTTGCTACTCTTCTGGCCAAACTGCCTGCTTCTTAAATATTCCTCCTCTTCTTTGGCTTCCAATTCCTACTGTAAATATGACTTAAAATCCTCCAGTATTGTCTACCCCAAAGTATGAACACTATCTGAAAGTCTCAGGATGTGGGCAAAAAGTAGGCAACTTCTTAGCTAGAACATAACATGAGTGGCCTCTGGGGTGATACCCAATAGAGTATTTGAAATTTCTGTAACCACTAGAGGCCTCCAGAGCAACGCCTCCTGTCTGCATTTCTACTGCATTCTGGTCTACAGAGTTCGTACATAATAACCTAACACTCTAGGCCTTCTCTAGACTACTTCAAACTCTTACAAATTCCTCCAGCAAAAAAATACCAAAACTTAAGAACCATGTTGTTACTGTGTGTAGTGGCTCTAACTGTAATTCCAGACCTTGGAAGCTGAAACAGAATGATCACCAGATTTAGGCACGCCTGGGCTATGCATAGTTCCAGGCCAATCTGAACTACAAAGTGAGAGCCAGAATAAATAAATAAATAAATATTCAACATTGTTAGATAGTCACAGCAATGATTCTGCTTCCTCTACTTACTAGCTTTATGTCTCTGTCACCAAATAACTGGCAGAAATAACTTTAACATTGAAGGATTTGTTTTGGCTCATGGTCTTCAAGGCTCTGTCCTTGGTTTTGCAGGCTTCTGAGTTTGTGGCAAAAGCATGTGGCCGTGAGGAAAAGGCCAGGGTAAGCTACAGCCCAGGTTCACCTTCAATGGCGTACCTCCACCATTAGGCCACCTCCTCACCTTTTACCACTTGCTAATACCACAGTAATCCCACTGCTCTAAATCTACCACACATTAGGCCACAGGCCAACCTCAGATGTCACTCTGCAGGCACTGTCTACTTTTCACTAGAAAGGTCTCTCACTGACCTAGAGATCATCAGGTAAGCTAGGCTGGTTAGCCAGAGAGCCCCAGGGATTTATGTATCTCTGCCTTGATAACTCTGAGTTTACCAGAATACTCCACCATCCCTAATTTTTGTTTGTTGGTTGATTATTTTTGAGACTTGGTTTCACTATGTAGCCTTGGCTGGTAGAACTCAGTCATAATGCAAAAGTCTACTTGTCTGCCTCCTGAATGCTGGGATTAAGGTGTGTATCACCAGATCCAGTTCATGCCCATCTTTTTAAATGTGGGTTCTGGGAATAAAACTCAAGTTCTCATGCTTGCACTTCAGCCACCTCCCCAACCTTCATATTTCAAGAATATTCTCACATGCTTCCTTGTCCCCCCTTCCTAAAAGATACCAAATGTTCAAAGAATATAAAGTGAGCTTCACCCCACGCTCCTTAGGAACCTGAGACGGGAGGACAGGTCCAGTGGCTGTCTGGGCCAGAGAGGGAGCTGAAGGCAGGCCTGGGCGACTTAGTGAGAACCTATCTCAAAGTTTTTAAAGTGAAAAGAAAGGGGTGGGTACGGAGCCCGGTGGTGCACTGCTCACCTAACATTCATGAAGCCCCAGGCTTAGTCTTCAACGATGGGTATAATAACACCTCTGCAGTGCCTAGGATTTTACTATGACACTCATTGACTAGTTTTTAAACTGAGAGTGTTAATGAGCTTTCCATTTCGGTGATCACACACCTGAGTCAAGACAGGAGGAGATATTAACTTTGGTTCATCATTTCAGAAGTGTCAGTCCATGGTCACTAGGCTGTATTGACCTTGAGCCTGTGTGAACAGGAAGGTAGTCATCATGACACAGAGGGCAGGTCAGAGCAAAACTGACCACCTTACTGAAGCCAGAAGGGCATAGGCAGAAACCAATCATAATCTTCAAGAATGTGCGCCCAGTAAGTAAGTTCCTCCAACTAGGCCCTGGCCTAAAACTTTCCATTAGCTCCTAACAATTTCGTCATTTGCCAGTACAGTGGGATTAACCCATTGATAAGATCATAGTGCTCATGATAACATGACCCCAGGTTCAACCCTGCCTCCTGCTGTATTGCTGCATTGGGGACCAAGCCTTCAACACATGGTCTTTGTGGGTAATTTTCTATCCAAACCATGAACAATAAGAAAAAAGAATTTCCATAAATGTGTATTTCTTTTTTAAGATTTTTAAAACTCAGTCTATTGGTTGGATTATTCTGCCACTTTGTTTCTTGCTTCATCACCCATAAATACATAAAAAACATAAACCTTCCTATAAAACTAGTCATAATATAATATGCAACAGTTGAAGAAACTCCCTGAAATAACGCCAAAGTTTCAATGCCTATACACTGCAATCATATGAAATTAGAAAAAAAGGTAAGGATTATATTTCAAAACTCCTATATTGTTCATCTCTGCTTATTCTTTGAACCTTGGACTCACATTCTTAATGCTGTTGATTGGATCAGAATGAGATTCTGACACAAAAGCAGAAATACAAATCTAAAGCAAGCAATATATAACAAAGGCCAATTCAAAAGAGTGCAGGACTCTCCAAATAAGTCCTCTAAAAAGTCCAATTAAAATAGAGAGCATCTAACAATTGAGATTAAGGTTGAAAGGACCTGAAAAGCCAAGGAATACCCAGGAGACTATAACCATGAAGTACTGTAAAACTAAAAGGCCAGTAATCCATTTTGAAGTTATGAAATGTTGCTGAGTTTCCCTGAAATATGAGAGTCTAGAACTATCTTCCTTCTAACTTTCAGTGATAAAACACAGCTAAAGTACATATTCTTGGGTTACTAAGTTTTACTTCCCTTCTATCTTTACAACGCTTCCCCTTTTTCTAGCATTCTTTTGATCAAATAAAAACACATTGTAGGTTAAAATATTTCAAGCCAAACATGGTGGTGCATGCCTGAAATCACAGCACTTAGGAAGCCTAGGCAGGAAAGTCCAGAAGTACAAGAGAAGCCTAAGGCTACAGCACATCTCAAATACTTTCGTCAGCAATAGAGACACACTACTAGTTTAAAGCCAACCTGAGGCTACATAATATCTCAATCACTGTCCTTGCCATAAAGAAACAGCATTAGTTCAAGGCTAATCCGAGCTACTTATATCTTTTCAGCTTAGCTCATAGTGCATAGCACAAGATCCTGTCTTCAAAACTTCCAGTCACAGGCCTTTAGTTTGGTCACTTGACAAAATGCTCCCACTTTTTTTTTAAGATTTTAAATTTTTTATGTGAATGAGTGTTTGCCTGCATATATGTATGTGCACCACATGTGTGCCTGGTGTTAGTGAAGGCAAGAGAAGGTCTCAGATCCCCAAAACTGGAGTTACAAATGGTTATGATCTGCAGTGTGAGTGCTGGAAACTGAATTCAGGTCCTCTGCAAGAGCAGCCAGTTCTTCATGGCTAAGCCTTTTCTCTAATGTGATCCTCTCCCCATCTTGATAGGAAAAGCTGAGGCTTCTGATGACAAAAAAAAAAAAAATCTGCTGTAAACCATTTCAAACTTAATAACATAATAGCTACATGAGCCATATTACAGGAGTAATATTCAGTGGTGCTAGCATGGAGGTAGTCTGGCTGGTTGGTTCCTGGTTGGTTGGCTGGTTGGTTGGTAGTCCTTTGTTCAAAGAATTCTGAGCATCTGAGCACCAGAGAGGGGATATCTGTTAATTAGACAATCAACCACCACTTCCCATTTCAGCTCATATAAAGGAAAAATAACATGAGAAGGAACATTTAGGATAAAGGATTATTATTCCCATTATTGATGACTTAATAGTATTTAGCAGTGTTTCAGCAATGCTTCACTCCTTAGACCTCCCCAGGGAAAGGTGCCTAATGTGTCTCAAGATTATTGATATTAATATGATGGCTTGGTAATGAATAATGAACATTTGGAACACTTGCTTAATTCAGTAACTCAGTATTTTCCAAATGAACAAATTACAAAATCATACTAGGAAATATGCACTTGAGTTCCACAGGCATTGGACTGGGAAGAGGATTTGGGTAAACGGTGAAAGCATGAAGAACTGAGCTCAGATCCCAAGCACCCATGGAAAAAGACAGACATGTCAGTATGTATCTACAACCCGGGGAGCAGACACATGAGGATTTGCTGGCTATACTATCTAGCTAAAACAACAAGCTCCAAATTCAGTGAGATACACTCTCTCAAAAAATAAGATGGAAGGGCTGGTGAGATAGCTCAGTGGGTAAAGCCACCTGCCCCCAATCCTGAAGACCTGGGCTTGCTGGAAGGAGAACCGACTCTCTCGTTATCCCCTAACCTCCACTAGCCTAAGAGCATTGTGCTATGCCCACATCCACTCACAAACAAAATATTAATGTCAATATTGTAAAAATAAAATGTTAATAAAAAGCAACAGAGGAAGACACTATGTACCTGAACACACACATACACATAATGCATACACTACACATATACACTACAAAAATAATAAACGTTACTGGTGTTAACAGATTAAATGAACTTTTTCACAATTACACTACATATTGTAATAATAATTATTATTATAACTAATAATAATAATTAACATCATATTTATCCATTTATTTGCTTGGTTGTTCGAGACATGAGCTTTTCCCCAATTGCATGACATCTAATAATTAATTCGTTTTTCCAGACAGAGTTTCTTACAGACAGGGTTTCTCTGTGTAGCCTCGGCTGTCGTGGAACTTACTTTGTAGACCAGGCTGGCCTCAAACTCGAGATCCCCCTGCCTCTGCCTCCTGAGTGCTGAGGTTTAAAACGTGTGCCACCGAATTTACAAAAACTTGACGTATAATCTGTAGTGAAAAATTCCTAGCCTATAATAACCTTGAGTCACTGAATTTATTAAGAATGGACTGTCACACGATGGTTTAATGACTGTCAAATTAATCCAGTCTAAACGCTGTTTCCCCAATCGGCCTCTAGTTCATTTAACTTTTGCTAAACAATTATTCCGCTCTGCAAAGCGCCTTGGGAATCATCGCTGCTGCACATCTACAGAATCTTCTTACTGGAAACAGACTGGAATAGCATGTTGGGGAGACAGGAGTAAAGCTTCCAAACTAACACATTAACAATGATTTCTTGATTTTTCTTAATTTCCATCCAACTCACAGGAATTCCAGTAAGAAAACTGTAGTTGTCAGAGCACGCATCTCAAGGCGTCTGACATCATCGCGCACATACGCCCAAGCAGAGTCAGGGGCCCGCCCTAGCCTTGCCTCCAGCTGATTGGCGTGCCCGGGAATGGTCGAAGGTGCCATTGGCTGGCGACCGCCCAGGTCGAACCCTCCTCAAGAAGCCTCCCCAGTAAGGAAGCTTCCCCACCGCGAAGCAGCTAGACGTGCGGACCGTCTCAGCTGTCCACCGGGAGTCGCCAACACCCTCGCTAGGGTCCCAGGGCCGCAATCATTCCTGGAGACCTCCAGCGCGTCTTCCAGAGCCACACGCAGGGAAGGTGGTGCCACCGTGCGCCAACCTGGCGCGGCCATGACGTCAAGCTTGCGCTAGATTGGCAATTGGCTGGAGGCATGTGGCGCGGACGGGCACTGGCGCGAGCGATTGGATATGCTGTTAGGGGGCGGGGCCTGGGGGCGGAGCATGCTGCGGAAAGGGTTGAAGTGCAGTGCTCAGCGCTGCTTCTCAACACCTCCAGCTGGGATCTTTGGTAAGCCTCCCTTCAATTTGGGGAAGAATGGCGAGAGGGGACCAGGAGGGGTGGGGTGGCTGTATGAGGCTGAGGGGACACGGTTTCCCAGCTTGGCTCGCCATGGTGGCTTTTGACGTTCGGGACTGGGTGCCTGGTCCTGGAAAGCGTTGGATGGTCGGTTGCGTCCCAGTAGCGGAGCACCGGGTCCTCAGGGTTGCCCGTGGGAACGCCCTGAGGAGCGATCGGAGAAATGCTGCGGTTCATAGCCCTTGGGGAGCTGAGTTATAAAAAGGGACTTGAGAAAATCTGGTCTTCGCTCCAGTGTGGAGCACTTCACTTGCCTTCTTCCAAAAATGAATAAATAGGTCTACTCCTAAGCTTTCATCTAGTATAAGAGAGATTTGCAGGTGTTGTGGTTGGTAAATGTCCACGTGGGTTTTATAAAGAGATGGAAACGCTTCTCCTATGTGTTCCTAGATCTTTTTCTTGAGTTCGGTAATGTGCGTTTGTGTTTTCCGCGTCTTTAAATGGGTGAGAAAATATCACTTTATCCTGTGATCATGAAGTTCATTCTTCTTTTTTTTTTGGTTTTTCGAGACAGGGTTTCTCTGTGTAGCCCTGGCTGCCCTGGAACTCACTCTGTAGACCAGGCTGTCCTCGAACTCAGAAATCCGCCAGCCTCTGCCTCCCAAGTGCTGGGATTAAAGGTGTGCGCCACCACTGCCCGGCATGAAGTTCATTTTTTATATCCTGGCATTATGAGTTAAAGACACTGTTTCAGGAAGCTTAGTAATTCCACACGTTTGGAATCTACCTTAGAGAGGATTTTAAGTTAGTTTATGAATGTTGTAGATAAATCCTATGAGTTGAAGTTCACTTCCACTCTAACAGTTCTTGTATTAGAATGTCTGTACTACATTTACATGCCATTTAGAAAAATGTAATGCAATGACTTTTCTCTATGTTAGTGTTCTAGGTCAGATCAGACATTCTGTCACAATGCCTGAAATAAATACCAACCATCTTGATGAAAAGCAGGTTCAGCTTCTAGCAGAGATGTGTATTCTTATTGATGAAAATGACAATAAAATTGGGGCTGACACCAAGAAAAATTGTCACCTGAATGAAAACATCGACAAAGGTACTGTCTTAAAGCATTCTTTGTTATAAAGTGATTTGTCTAGACATTTGACTGAGAAAAATATTGAGATGAAAGGAATGCCTTCTCTTACAGGATTTGGAGAGGGCTTCACTGTGTATAGCGCTGACTGGCTGGTTGTCATAGAAATCTGCCCCCCCAAGTACTGAGAGATTCATTTCTGAATGCTATCTTACCTTTCATTACAGTTAAGTGGTGTACAAATAAAATCTACCTTTCTTTCTCTCCTCTAATATTTTCCTCCACTAAACTCTTCAGAATTATTTAGGGATCATAAAGAAGGACTAGACTATTATCATAGTTCTCAAGTATGTCTCTCTGAAGATTAGAGAGAGGAGTAGGTATTGAAGGGAAATATGAACCTACACACAGACACACAGACACACAGACACACAGACACACACACACACACACACACACACACACACACACACACACACACACACACACGAAGCAGGATACCAAAGTGTCTGGGTTAAAGAAAGAGCATTTGACATGCATCACAGCTGCTGTTCCTTTCCCTTGGTGACTGAGTTTCTAGAACTCAGTCTGGTGCTGGTTTGCTAGAACTGTTCTCCATAACAGCCACAGAGAACTTCCTGTTAGAAGACTGGAAAACAGAACTGTCAGCAGCTGTTAATCATGTTCTCAACTGCAGGAGGGAAAACTGACAAATAGCTGGCAGAATCTGACCAATCTTATTTGTTTTTCTTTTAGGATTAATACATCGAGCTTTTAGTGTCTTCTTGTTTAACACTGAAAATAAGCTCCTGTTACAGCAGAGATCAGATGCTAAAATTACCTTTCCAGGTTAGTGTACTTAATGAATAAGGTAGATTTTGCTGGGAACTTTATTTAATCTGACTGAACTTCTTGGAGCCAAGGTCCAAAAGGAACAGCCAGACACAAGGCTTCACTTATATTTTATATTAAATATACTTATCCAATGAGTATAATCTTACTATCTGAATTATCTGTATATTTTGATCTTGATTAAGAAAGCATTAAAACTTACCCATAAATGTCTTCTAGAAAATACTTCTGGGAACCTGTTATAATTAACTTAAAATTCTATTTATCTGATTACTTATAAAAATTTTTCCTTGGTCTTTCAAGAAATTGAAAAAATTCTTTGTTCATATTAATATTTCCCAGGTTGTTTCACCAATAGTTGCTGTAGTCATCCATTAAGTAATCCAGGTGAGCTGGAAGAAAAGAACGCCATCGGTGTGAAAAGAGCAGCCCGGAGGCGCTTAAAAGCCGAGCTGGGAATACCCATGGATGAGGTAATAGGTCTTCTTATTATTAGACAGCCCACAGCCTAAATCTGTGCACGTTAAGACCCTGGTTAATTACCAGAAAGAAATTTTCAGCAATGCTTTGGGTGGAACCCAGAGTTTTGTACATTCTCTTGAGTCCTCTTTCTTAAGTTCCAGGCCAATAACTTTGTTTCGAGATAGAATTTAACTATGTAGTCCAAGCTTGCCTTAAATTCGTGATCCTCCTGCCTCATCCTCCCAGTCGATGGAATTACAGTCGTGCATGGTCCGTGTTTTCTAACTTCCTGATTTGTGGAATTAGCCCTTCCATATAAGGCATATTATGTGTGGTTTTTATTGTTTTGGTTTTTGAGACAGTGCCTTGCTGCCCAGCTCTTACTGGCCTCCAACCAACAACACGCTTGGTTTTGCCTCCTAAATGCTGGGATTATTGGCACACATTCCAAACCCAGCTAAATTTTTATTTCACTCTTTTTTAAAAAATACCTTTCTAGATTTGTTTAGTTTATATGTATGAGCTTTTTCCAACATTTATGTACACCATATATGTGTCTGATGCCCAAGGGCACCAGAAAAGAGGGTGTTAGACCCCCACGCGGGTGCTGGAACCAAACCTGGGTCTCCGGGTAGCTACTGCTGAGCCGTCTCCTCAACCTCTCTCTTTTTTTTTTTTTTTTTAAATAATACCTATTTTTTCTTTATGTCTGTTTTTCCTGCATGTGTCTCACGTGTGCCATCTACATGCAGTACCAGAGGAAGCCAAAAGAGGGAGTTGAGTCCCTTAGAGCTAGAGTTAAGGCCAGGTGTTAGCTGCCGTGTGAGTGCTAGGACTCAAACCTTAGTTCTATGAAGAATAAGACAGCACTTTTAACTCTTGAGCTATCTTTCCAGCCTCCCTCATTATTTTATTATTTATTTATTTATTTATTTATTTATTTATTTATTTATTTATTTATTTATTTTTGAGATCCATGGATCTCATGTGACTCAGGCTGACCTTAAACTTAAGCTGTAGCTGAAGATGACCTTGATCTGATGCTCTGCCTGCCTTTATTTTCCTAGTGCTGAGAATACACCATGGTGCTAGGGATGGAACCCAGGGCTTCATCCATGCTTGACAAGCCCTCAGTGAGCTAAATCCCAGCACTTGGGAGGCAGAGGTAGATGGTTCAGAGTTTCAGGTCAGTCGTATCTACGTAGAGAGTTCTAAGCTAGCCAGGGCTACATGGTAAAACTTCGCCTCAAAAATAGGTTAGATAGGTAGGTAGGTAGATAGACAGACAGACAGATACATAGAAAATGTTTTTAGAAGGAACGGAACAATTCCAGAGAAATCAGTTCATTCATATTTGTGGCTCATGTTCCTAAGGATGTCCACAAGAAAACATTCATCTCTGATTTGATCAATTATAATAGCCAAACTTGCAGACTTGAACAAAACTATGACTGTGATTTTAAGAAACAAATTTTAGTGCTAGCTAGCTTAGAGCTCACTGTGTAGACCAGGCTAGCCCTGAACTCATAGAGATCTGCCTGCTTCAGCTTCCAGCCAGCATGCTAGGACTAAAGGAGTATACCACCAAGCCTGACTAAACTGTCCTCCTTGAAGATTAAGCCAAAGTGTCTCGTATGCAGTTGAATGGTAATTGTTTTTCTGTAATAGCAACTTTAAAATACGGATGCTACATTCTAGTTTGAATAACTACTTTTTAATATTTTGAAAAGAAATTAACTTATGTTTGGTCTCAGGGATAAAAA
Organism: Uromys caudimaculatus; assembly: GCA_028551405.1. NCBI lineage: Eukaryota > Metazoa > Chordata > Mammalia > Rodentia > Muridae > Uromys > Uromys caudimaculatus. The sequence continues at coordinate 69,374,410 of CM052714.1, forward strand.
ATTGAGACACTCAAGACAGTAATAATTTTTCCATATATTTAAAAGCTCTGATTGTAAAACTATGCTGCTGTCATTCAAGATACTGTCAAAGGGCTGGAGAGATGGTTCAGCTAGGAACACTGGCTGCTCTTCCAAGGGTCCCATGTTTAATACTCAACACCAGCATGGCAGCTTACACTCCTCTGCAGCTCCAGTTCTAGGAGACCAGTTGCCCCCTTCTAGTCTCCCAAGGCACCAGGCACACACCTGGGGCACAGATACACATGCAAGCAACACGCTCACACAGAAATACATTTAAAAATTAAGATATTCTTGAGACGTGTTCATTTTAGGTTATCCTTTGTCACTAGTCAGTTTTTCCTTCTTTTTGGTTTTTGTTGTTGTTTGTTTGTTTGTTTGAGACATGTCTCACTGTGTATCCCTAGCTAGCTTGGAACTTACTGTGCCTTAAACTCAGAGAACCACCTACCTCTGCCTCCTGAGTACTGGGATTAAAGACATGCACCCCTCTGCCTGACCTCATCAATAATATTATTAACTGATTTTTCTTTTCATGTTGTAGGTTGATCTAAATGAAATGAATTATCTAACAAGAATTTACTACAAGGCCCAATCTGATGGTATCTGGGGTGAACATGAAATTGATTACGTTTTGTTTCTGAGGAAGAATGTAACCTTGAATCCGGATCCCAACGAGATTAAAAGCTATTGCTATGTATCACAGGAAGAACTCAAAGAAATTTTGAAGAAGGCAGCCAGTGGTGAAATTAAGTTAACTCCGTGGTTTAAGATTATTGCAGATGCTTTCCTTTTTAAGTGGTGGGATAACTTAAACCATTTGAGTCCATTTGTTGACCATGAGAAAATACATAGACTGTGAATGTGTAAATGATTTGAAAATTTTTCTACCTAGTAAGAGTGGTTTGGTTTTAAATTGGGCTCCCTTATATGATACATAGGTATTTTACAACCAGAATTTGTTTTGAGAAAAGAAAAACTCAATTTACTTACAGTTTTATATTATATATCCCATATATATGCACTGATGTTTGTAAAAGACATTTAGGAAAGGTTATTGTGAAATTATGCCATAAGTAAAACTTAATTTAGCCTGTCCAAATACCTGGATATGACAAAATTGAGGAAATAACTAGAACTCATTTTTCTCATTTTGACAACACTTTCAGAATACTTTGCTAATTGCCAAGTGTTTTTTCTATCATTAGACTTTTATCGTATATCAGAAAATTGAGCAGAAGACACTGCTTAGCTGCTTTGAAACAGCACTAAGATTAAATGTGTAGGGCTCAGGATACAGCCCAGTGGTACCATGATTGCCTTGCAGGGATGATGTCATGGGTTGTTGAGTCCCGAATCCTAAAGATAATTGTAACAACAATAATAACAGACAGAGCAGGCTCCGAGGACAGTAAGTGGCTCCCTCAGTCTTCATACGGGATGATTAATCTCAGGAATCCTGTATAGCCAATACTCTGGATGCTCACGTCTATAGAAGATGATCTTGTATTTGCATATAACTCACACATCTTCCCCACACTTCGCCCCATCTCTGGAGCCGTTGTGGCACTGAACACAGCGTAAATGCTAATGTAAGTGATTGCCGTACTGTGCTTTATGATTGTGCGGTATGAATCAAACATTAATACACAGTTGCTTTGAACCCGTGGATGTTTGACCTACAAATTTGAAAGGCCAGTTCGGTATACTAATTTTTGTCATTCTCAGTTGACTTTGTACTTTAACTATCCTGAAATTATTATTTTACTACTTAAAGGTAACTGTTTAGCTATTCAGCAAAATCTGTTTACAATCACAGTGGAACAGATGGTTAGTCATAAGGTGGGAGAGTTGAGAAAACCTTTGATGCTACCCTCACTGGGCCTGGATCATGTTGTAGCAGTCCGGCCTGTGTTGGAAGTTTAGTAGCATTAGCACCCCTTTGTTAAGACAACCAAGAAAAGAAAAAACTGAGGAAGAGTGGGCAGGGGTGTTGCTTTCTCTGTGTAGCCCTGGCTATTCTAGCACTCACTCTGTAGACCAGGCTAGCCTCCAAACTCAGAGATCCACCTTCATCTGTCTCCCAAGTACTGAGATTAAAGGTGTGTACCACATGGCCAGCAACAATGAGAATTTTAATGGGTGATACCAGGGGTTCCATAGCAGGGTCACTGATCTATAATCAGGGTTTATTTTAGAGGTGGAAGCAGGAGGAAGTAGCTATGAGGAAGCAGTGACTGGATTGATGTCCCAGAAAAGGCATGTATTAAGATTTTGAGGTTATAGAATCACATATATTGGTTATTATGTTTTGATTCATGTTCTTTTTAAAACTTGCCACAGGTATGTCAAATTTGAGATCTTCAGACAGCTTGATTCTTAAATGCTGCATAATGAATAATTTTTTCTTATAAAATTTTATAAACCTAATTTCTTGCTAACTCAGAACAGTTGATTTATCATTGGGGATATGACTGTGTAGCAAGTATTTACTGAAAATTAAAAATAAATTATTTTAATATTGTCTGGCTTGTTAATATCTGGGTATAATGGTTGATCTGTGTGTTGTATCTTAAACATGATAAATGCTATATACCTTTAACATGTTTAAAATACTTCTAGTTTTATGTTTTAGGAATTGGCTGACTGTACATGTTCGTTCCCAGTAGCTCTATATAGCTAGTGGCTATTACGCTGAACAGTCTTAAACTATGACCTGGAACTCTAAGAGCAAGTATCAGATATTGCTGTGTTGCTAGACTGCTGTGAGGACATAATGTGTACAAATAGCTGGACCCAGTAAACTCCTTAGTACCAGCATCTTTTAAAATAAGGGATTGTATCCCTCTCTCAACACATAGCCGTTATCTGACCTTAGAACTGTAACGTAGATGTGGTAGCTGAAGGATGGTTAAGGTGTTTAGTTGTTCATTGTATTCCTTAGCCTACTAGATGGGGTGGGAACAGTGGCCTCTGAATGGAAGAAGCACATTAGCAGGACACACCTAAAATGAATCCTAGTGGGAGCTGTCTTTATTCCCTTGGAGATGTTGGTATGGTGGTGGGATTCCCTCTGTTGGCTCAGTCTCATTCGTTGGGCCCTTACCAGGGTGCAAGGGATAGAAATCTTATGGGATGACATATCATGAATACCTTGCAAAGGTAAACTATTTTTTTAAGGTTTTTGTTTTTATATATTAGCCTTAAGGATGTACTTTTTACATAGTGAATTTGAGCATATTATACTTGAATGTCCTGACAAACAGCTTTCTGCCTTAAATTTTTATATTCATGTATGGTACTGTTAAGGTTCAGGAATCACCAGAGAGTGATACCCCAGACTCAAATAATATGCAAAAACAAATGGTGTTTATTCAGCTGAATTTCCTGCATGCAGGGGTCTCCCCATTTGGGAATGGAGACTCCTGATGGGCTCTCGGGCCCAGCTCTTATTGTCAGTTAGGGGAATTCCAGGGAGGCGTATGTGCCTTTACCTTTAGCTCTATCTCTAGGGGTCTCACTGATTCTACGGTTGGTTGGTTTGACTCTGGACAATTCCCAGAGGGTTGCTTACTCATTATAGCTACCTATTCTTACTTCAGGCCAAATGACAAGGTGTCCTTGGATTGGCTACCCGAGGCTGTGGCTGCCTGACTACAGGTTCCTGGATCTGGGTTCTCATTTTTGGGAAACAGAAACTTAGCCCTAGCCTCCCAAACTGCCGGTTTGCAGCCTATCATGGAGTCATCCTGGCTCTGGCTAATTCAGTCCTCTCAGTATGTATGCACATGTGCGCCTGGATGCCACACACGGGAAGACTAAAGCACGATGTCAGGAGTCTTACTCGATTCCTCTTCACCTCAGTTTCTGAGGCAGGTTCTCTCTGAACCTGAAGGTAGGCTTGCTGGCTAGTGAGCTCCTCTAATGTACCTGGTCTTGTCCCTGATGCTGGGATTACTGGGACAAGGTAATCATGCACAGCTTTCACATGGGTGCAGGGGGGTTGAACTCTGCACCTTTTCACAAGAGTATGCCTCCTGAGCCATCTCCTCTATCTCCACATCCTTTATGCTAGATTTCTCGTCTACATGCTTTAGATTCCCAAATGTAAATTTTAGCATAGAAATAAATCAGTTACGTTCATAAAACTGGATGAATGAACAATCTGGAGCATTCAGACAAATATTCCATGCTAGAAAGAAATGAGCTATGGAGGGGCTGGAGACATGATTCCATCCATAAAGTGCTTGCTGATAATCATGAGGTCTTGGGTTTGGATCCCAGGCACCCATGGTACTTAAGCATGTATCTCAAACCCAGTGCTGACTGAGGGCAAGCAAAGGTGGATTTCTGGAGCAGATTGGCCAGCCAGCCTAACCAAATCAATGAGCTCCATGTTCAGCGAGAAAGCCTGCCTCAAAACAAAGTGGAGAAACTGGGCGTAGTAACTCATGCCAGCCCCAGTACCAGGTGGCAGAGGCAGAACTCTGAGAATTCCAGGCCAGGTAAGCTTACAAATGAGAACCTGTGTGAAAAACAAAGCAAAATAAGTCCAACATTTTAGAGATCGACCTTACCACATAATGGCAGTATACAAAGCTATACCACCCTGACTGGTATGTGTTACATTGCAGGAAAAGGTTATACTCAAGTCATGCTGATGATTTAACCTGGAAGACTGGCTTGATTTCCATCTCTTAATCTTGGCTCAGATTCAGATTCTGGCCCTCATTATGCAAGCCCAGTGACATAGTCATATTCTCTGAAAAAACGAGATCTCTCCTAGGCTCTCAAATTAACCCTTTTTCTAGCTGTGTAGGCCAGGCTGGCCTCCATAGAGGTTCTCCCTCTGCCTCCTAAGGGTTGGGATCAAAAGTGTGTGCCACCATACCCAGCAGTCACACTACCTTTAAATAAGTGATATATTGTTAGTCCTTCTCTCTCTATGTCTTTCTAAGTGTGTATACCTACCTATGTGTAGAAGTCAGAGGTTGATGTTAGATGTTTTTCCTCTAACACAAACCGCCTTATTCATTGAAACCTGGGTTCTCACTGAATCCAGAGCTTAGCAATTGGCTAGACTGGCTGGCCAGTGAGTTCTGCTCCCCCCAGCACTCCATGACACACCCCTAGTGCTAAGGTTACAGACATGCACCAGCACTCCTGGCTTCTACCTGGGTGCTGGGGATCCAGATTCAGGCCCTCTTGCTTACTTAACAGACACTACCATCTGAGATGGGACCATCTCCCTGGCCCTATCTGCCCTCTTACGTGGAGCTCCTACTAGCCTAGGACATCCCAGCTGAACAGCTACAATGAGTAAATCCTTCCTGATGCTTCTTATGATGAATTGCTATCAAGCAATGAAAAGAACAAGTATGGTACACACAATAGTGTGATAGGCCACTCTAGCGTAGAAACCAGAAACAAAAAGTATATGTAAATACTTAATTATAATGACTGGAAGTTCAAAAACAGGCCATTGAAGATGGAGGCCAGAATAAGTGTACATGTCAGAATAACTGAAGCTTAAGATTTGTTCACTGTATATGCAAGCTCAATAAATGAAAGAATGTAGAATTAATGTCAAGTAGAGGCAACAGTGGCCAATCACCAGCAGTAGACTTCTGAGTACTGCTGCCTACTCCTCCCTGGTATGAGAGTTGGTCAGTTGGTGGAGCCACATGTCAACTATGTGGAAAAGAGACAGCAACTGTGGGTATCAATCCCTACAGCCAGTGTGTCTTGCCCAGAAACTGATCATGGTGTTAGCCTGCACACATATCATGAAAAAAAATACATCTCACCCTCAGAAGAGACAGTTCATTTGACCAGGTAATGTATGATGTGTACACAGAGTCCCTGCTGTGTTCAGTGAATGAAGAACAAACGAGTACACAGGGACTGAAGCAGAGAATGGTGTCCACTCAAGGGAACGGGCATAGCACCAGCTCTTTACCTCTTGGTTTCAAGGGCTAGACTTCTGTGTCTAGAATATGCATTTTTATATTTTCTTCCACCTGGAATATGCATTCTCTTAGTCTGCACCTGGTTGAGTTTGACTTAAGACCTAAATTTAATCTGCTGAGAATCTCTCCAGATCTAAAATTTAGATTTTTTTGTTGTGGACTTGCTAAGTAGCTATTGTAGTAGAGTATTTGCCTAGTATGTCCAAGATCCTGAGTGTGACATCTGCATAAAAAGAAAGACAGGGAGAGATGGGGCAGGGGTGGAAAGGAAGTGAGGGAGGAGGTGGGGAAGAGAAAGCTATTGTCCTTACTCCAGTGTCACCCAACTGCTATCATCATAATGGGAACTGTGCCGCATTTGGGTACAACTGAAGAAACCTAGTTTATGCTTCCACAATACAGCTCATCATCAAAGGAAGTCAGGGCAGGAAGCCAAGCAGGGCAGGGACTTGCAGGTAGGAGCTGATGCAGAGGCTGTGGAGGGGTGTTGCTTCCTGGCTTGTTTAAGATGGCTTTCTCAACCTGCTTTCTTATAGAATGCAGGACCGCAGTCCAGGGATGGCACCCCCCACAATGGCCTGGGCCCTCCCCCATCAATCACTAATTTTAAAAACGCCATCCAGGCTTGCCTACATCCTGATTTTATGGAGACATTTTCTCAATTGAGCCTCCCTCCTCTCTGATGACTCTAGCTTATATCGAGTTGACATACAACTAGCCAGAACAACACGATTGCATTATTAAGTGATACCACTTGATTCTTCAGTGGACCCATGAGAACTAGCCAACCTTGTGCAGCCACCATTCTGTCATTCAACAAGTACATAAAGAACTATTTAACAAAGCCTTTGTTAACCCGTCGTCTTTGTTAACCCCATCTGAAAGCTGATGAGCCTTTGCTCCCGGTCCTTAGGCCTACATTCTTTTCTTCCTTTGTTTAATTCACTGAATTTGAGTGAGATTTACATCAATACTAGGCTCTTTTAGTTCCTCCTCCCACGTTTGTGTAACTTTTTTCATGCCCTATAATTATCTTAATCTTGATTTCTATAGGGATAAAGTGTTCTAATCGTAGCTACATAGTAGAAAGTTACCTTTCAGTCACTGAGAGTAAAATTGCCTGGAAAGAAACATTAGAGCAAGCTGTGCCTCAGGGTAAGGGGGGGGAGGGAGGGGGGAGGAATCTTAAAAAATAGTTTTAAGGAAAACTTAACCTAGAATTTTTATAGCAAGTCACAGGAATGGGGAAGAACTATCTTGAACCCACAGGGACATTCTCAACAAGTCATACTAACCTGACTTCCTCCTGAGGTGGGGAGATGGGAGTGTAGATTTAGAAAAGTGACAGTTTAGGGACTAAAGAAAGGGTTCAGTCAGTAAAGTGTCTGTTCTAGAAGAACACGGATCCCCAGGTAACAAGCCAAGTGCAGCAGTGAACACCTGTAACCTGGTAACAGTACTGGGAGTAGGGCAGGGGAGGAGAGGGTATCGGGCACACATCGGCTGCTCTCCTAACCAAATCACTGAGCTTCAGGTCCAGGGACAGATCTTGTCTCAATAAATAAGGCAGAGGGGTGAACAGTTGAAGGCAACAATGCCACTATCTGACCTCCAAACACATGAACATATGCACACATATGAACATGGAGAGAGAGAGAGACAGAGACAGAGACAGAGACAGAGACAGAGACAGAGAGAGACAGAGAGGGAGGGAGAGAGAGACATATAGACAGACAGACAGAGAGGGAGAGACAGACAGACAGAAAGAAAGAAAGAAACAGAGAGACAGAGTCAGAGAGACAGAGAAAGATACAGAGAGACAAAGACAATAAGATGGAAGACCAGAGTGGACTCTCTATTCTTGACAGCTGACTGTCTGAGTCCTGGAACAAGAAAGTGCACGTTCAGGGGCCAAACAAATTGATTATTGATGTGTTCTATGTACACAGGATGTTTTTTCCCATTTTTCCACCTGAATATATTGTGAAATTTGACTATTACTGTAACAAGCAGAATTAAAACAAATGCCTGTTTGCCTCAGATAGGACACCAGTGACAGACCAGAGTATGATTCCACCAGAATCCAGGTTGGTGACTCGATATGTTCAGTCCCTTACGGAGCATGGGGCAAGGGAACCTTACAAGACTTTGGGTGCCTTCAAAGAAACTGAGTCAATTCATAGTCCTCATAGAAGCTGCATCATGGAGTGCTCCTTCAATTAACACCTCTACTTCTTAAATGCTCTAGCATTTTCCAAGATCATCTGAAGCTAGTCGAAGTGGGGAAGACAGAGAGGACTAATGGCTTAAATCCCAAATGAAGACCCTTTGAGTTTACCCTGCCCATCTACTAAATAGTAGCATTGCTCCATGACTATCACTGTAGATCTGTCTATCATTCTCCACTAATGATTAGTTGCCATGGCTACCACACCAAGGTTGTCTCCCCTTTTCTTCACCTCTTACATTCTCTCTGTCCTCTCTTCTATAGTGTTCCTTAAACTTTGGAAGGGGTGATGTATTCATAATCCCTCTTTGACTATTGGACGGTAATGCCACCCCAACCATTATCTGTTCTTGAGATTTTAGCCAATGATGAATCTGTCAGCGACCACCACCCAAAGAAATTTTCTTCCACAACAGATATAGAACAGCAGCAGTAGTCTATAGGTATCAACACAAATGTTTAGAGAGAGGGCAATCTGATAGGTACTCTACTCAACCAGACAGTAGTAGTTGCTTCTATACTGGGGTCTATGACTTCCCAAATCACAAGTTCATCCTGGATTACAGTACCAGATATGAATTTCCGTTATGGAGCAGTTCTTAAATCCAACCAGAAATCTTGTTGTGCTCATAACCATTGTAGCCACGCCACTATTGCACTAGATGGCAAATCTTATCTGACATGTTGATAAGGTTCACACCTGCATAGAACAGTTGTCAGAAATGCTTCCTCAGCATCTTGGATAGTATCTTCCAGTGACCATAAAAGTCATAAAAGGGAGCTTTCAACTCAGTCTCAGGTTGATTATTCACATACTGCACTGTCTTAAGCAATATAGTTTTATCATCTAGTTCTGGCATGCAACCAATAGCATTAGTGATACTCTTTGTCATTTTAGGGGCCTCTGTGTCTTTCTGGACAATAATTCACAAGAAATTTTCCCACCTCTTGCACTGAAATTTTCATTTGATACCCTTTTGGATGGGGGGGGGGGGTTAAGCCATTTCTCATGCAAGCAGGATACCACTTTAAAATTCTTATTTTTTTCCAAGTGTTTTTCCAAACCTGTAAGATGCTCAGAGGCTAGTAGTATGTCACCCACATGATAAAATCTTTGTATTTTTTTCACAGAAGAAGGGCAGGATCTCTGAAGGCCCACGACTGTCCATCGGAAACAGCACCAGGAATCAGCAATGAAAGCAATACTAAAGTAAAATGTTTGAAAGGACCAATAAAGGATGAAAAGATTCCATCACTTGCTTCCTCAAAAGAACAACACTGGGTTCAGTGCAAGGACGGGAAGGCACTGCTTTATTAAATTGCTATGATCCATAGATGTTCTTCATAATCAGGTTTGCCTCTTTATCCCGAGCTGTTGCCATGGACCTCCCCATGGATCTAGGAGGCACTGGCTCAAGTAAATATTGACACTTTTGCCTTTACAGGACCTGGACGAATCTCTGCCTTTTGTACTTTACCTGACAAACACATACTGAGGAGCCTCATATGTTAAGAATTCTACAAGACCAAATGACTGAACCTCATGATTATACAGAGTAAAAATATGATATGCTAGAGCCAATTACTTTGGGTTAATTTCAGTTCCTTTGGAAGCCATTCTTTTAGGTCAGACAACTTCTGTGTCTGATCTAATATCTCTGTTACTATTCAATTCTCTTAGAAAAACACTAGCCTTCAGCAGTGTGAAAGCCAAAGAATGTCACCAGAAAACACTTGGGTCATTTAACAGAGATTTCTTTAGTTTGTACCTACCTATTATCCTCCACCAATGTGTTTGGTGAATGTCTTGATTTTTTTTTTTTTTTTTTTTTTGCTTTCTTTGTTCTATAACTAATAAAATCTCATGTGACTACACTTCCACAATGGAACATGAAATTTGAGATAACCAGAATCTGTGTTCCTAGGTGGTGATCACTCATATTTGATTCCATACTAATATCTTATTCCCTTTGAGTTGAGAGTTTTATTTTTGTGTTGACAGTTCTGTGTGGACAAATCTGGGCCCCCAAAACAATCTATGTTCACCAAAGGAGTCACCCAGATACCAGCATGAGACCTTGTGCCCAGCCATCTGACATTGGTGCCCCAAGTGGATTGTTAGGGAGTTCTTTCTGGGTTGGGACCTTCTTCCTTTTGCTGATGGTCCACTGGTTTATTCTGAGCTTGATTTTCAGAGATATTTGGGTGCCATTTTGTTGCTTTCAATAAGTTGTTTAAGGTATCATTTTGTTTGTGTGCTCACTTGGCACCTTTCTTCTGTCATCTTTATGTTGTCTAATTTGACAAAAAGAGGAAATGGTCTGAGGGAAAAACTGTGCTTTGGTACTTTAGCTGCTTCTGTTTTATAATTATGTTAATTCAACTCATGAGGGTTTGAGAAAAATAGGAAGGCTAGCTCACTGGGAAACACTTGACCCTGTATGGTTGGGATTTCTTTTCCTCACTATACTGAAAGTTTTAACCAGTGTAATTGAAGGTCACAAGTGGACAGGCTGCTTTAATTAAAGTTTAAAAGCAAGGAAAATCATTAAAGAAGATGTTAAAAATAAATAGGAAACTAAGAAAAACTTAGAGATCATGTCATTGAAGGTCACAAGTGGACAGGCTGCTCTAATTAAAGTTTAAAAGCAAGGAAAATCATTAAAGAAGATGTTAAAAATAAATAGGAAACTAAGAAAAACTTAGAGACCATGTCATTGAAGGTCACAAGTGGACAGACTGCTTTAATTAAAGTTTAAAAGCAAGGAAAATCATTAAAGAAGATGTTAAAAATAAATAGGAAACTAAGAAAAACTTAGAGATCATGTCAGAACTAAAGATAAACTCTGAGGGGAAAAAAATCTCACTTTTCTCAACCATTTACTTTCATGTTTCCTTCTCTGAACTTATCTCGTTATTCTTTCTCTCTAGTCACGGTAGAATTCTAGATCAAAGAAAAAGACAGTCACTGCCTATTTCAGGATCAAAGCTAGAGGGGAGGAGAGATTCCATAAAATATTGAAACATCTCATTTTTAGCTGGACAATGGTGGCAGATACCTTTAATCCCCACACTCAGGAGGCAGAGGCAGATGAATCTCTGTGAGTTTGAGGCCAGCCTGGTCTACAGAGTGAGTTCCAGGACAGCCAAGGCTACACAGAGAAACCCTATTTTGAAGCCCCCCCCCCATCTACGTTTTGAAGACAATACTCTGCTGATTAATTCTTATTCATTTAGATGTATTTTATTTTTATGTGCATGAGTACTCTTCAAGATAGGCTAAGACGCTGAATAGACTTCAATAACTATAAAGGGATACAAACCATTCAAAATCATATCCTCTGACTTCAGTAAGATTAAACCACAAATCAATAACAGGAGGAAATTTATAAAATCCAAACATTTGGAAGCTAAATAACACACTTGTAGGTAACTTACAATTCAAAGATACCACAAAGGAAATTAGCCAAATATATTTAACCAAATGAGGGACACCCACAACATATTGTTAAACAATGCTGGGGGAGGGATTATAACTATAAAGGCCCATATCAGGTAAAACTTTGAATGGATTGGTGAGACAGCACCGCTGTAGAGTACTTACCTCCAAAATGTGAGGATTGGGGTTCTGTTCTCTAGAACCCACATTGAAAAGTTGGGTGCGGCGGCAGCCCTTATAACTCTGGTGATGCTGAGATGGGAGACAGCAACAGGCAAAACCTTCTGAAAGAGCTGCAAGATAATAAGAGACCCCATCTCAAATAAAGGTCACCTGAAGACCGGCATCCATGGTTGTCCTCTGACCTTCACACTCATGTCATGGGTGCATGGCCCTGCACCCACACGAACATGCACACACGTTTACATGAAACTTTAAAACATAAAAGAAACCTCAAACAGATAAAATTTATACCTTAAGAAATCAGAAAACAAAGAGTGAATTAACCTCAGGAAAAAGAAGACAATGAAGGTTGGAGTGGAAATCAACAGACTAAGAGCAATGAGTCAGGAATCACAACTAAATAAAGACCGCAAGGAGACACTCTAAAGAGCAATGATGTGACGTCATCAGAACGCTGCGCCCGCCCGAGCACAGCAGACACCTGCAGCATCTGTTAGGATGGCCACATTCTGGCAGAGGATGTGCGCACAGGGACATGCGTCCATTCTGTGTGAAACAAAACCTAATCTTTTTCATTTTCTCATGTTTGTGTGAGTTGTGCATGCATGTGTGCGTGCATGTGTGTGTTCATGTGTGTGTTCTCATGTCTACATGGGTTCACATGCACACGTGCAGCAGTCTGAGTGGATACGCAGAATCTTCCTTGGTCATCCTTCCACCTTACCTTACCTTTTGTTGTTTTAAAGAGTCCGTTAACATTTTATTTACTGTTGACTAGAAAAACCTTACAGCGATGACATTAAAGACCACCTTATTCTTGGCTGAGGGTCTCTCAGCCAAACCCAGAGCTCACTGATACAGCCAGTCTTGCTAGCCAGCTCACTGGGATCTCCCATGTCTCCATCTTCTGAGGCTGTGATTACAGGCAGACCCCTCCCCTCAACACTAACCTGACTTGTTCATGGATTCTGAGGAATCTGGAATCCAGTCTCATTGTTTATGCAGCCCTAAGGCTAAACTCCTCACCAAACCTCCCAGCAACTGTGTCCTTGGGTGTTGGTGCTAATGATTTGAAAACAAAAGCTTGTACTCGGATATTAGCAGTTTCGTTCACAATTGCCAAAACCTGGAAGAATGAATCCTCCAGGAGGCTAAGTAACAAATAAGTATGTAGCCAATGGAGTACTAGTCACTGCTAAAGAGAAAGAAGCCATCAAACCACAGGAAGAATTGGATGTAGCTCCAAGTGAAACAAACAAACAAACAAAATCAATCCAGAAGGATACATAGCATGTAGTCCCAACCACATGGCATTCTGGAAAAGAGAAGGAGGGACCACTCAGTACATTATATAAACAAACAGGAAAAGAGGTGACATTGGAGGGGGTGTGAAGAGAGGAATCCAGGAGGAATTGGTGGGGGAGGGATGAGGCGAACATGATAGAGATACATTCTATGCACAGAGGAAAATCTCAAATAATAAATTTCACATATTAAAAATGGAGAAAACTAGGGGGCTGGAGAGAAAGCTCAGTGGTTAAGAGCACTGGCTGTTTTTATAGAAGATCTGAATCTGTTCCCAGCACACACATGGCAGCTCAGAGCCATCTGTAACTCCAGTTCCATGGGATCTGACACTCTCCCTGGCCTTCGGGGTACCAGGAATGTATGTGATGTACATAAAAAATGAAGGAAAAACACCCATGAACATAGAATAAAATAAATTTATTTTTTTAAATAGAGACAGTTAAAAGATCAATGGTAATGGGGTGGAAGTTAGGGAGGATGTCAGAGTAGAGAGGATGACTTTGGGACTGTAATCCTCTGGTTCAGAGAAACTCTGACTCATTAGTCACCCCTGATTAACAGTGAAACTTGTATGTGTGGAAGTGCAATGGCATGCATGTGTCATTATGCACCTGTCTGAAGTCACAATATACACCAAGAATTAGCTTTCTTGTAAACCGTTGGCCTGATACGACCGTACGGTGTCATTGTAGGTTCGCTGATGATAGTAAATGCACCTTACTAAAGCAAGGTGGTAAGGGCACGTGAGAACGTGCTTTCTCCTCATTTTTCTATAAGTAAAACTTCTCTAAAGTAATATATTAGTTTTAAAAAAGTACCAAAAATCAAAAATAAGAAAAATATCTGTATTGCCCTCACATGGATGGAATCATATCTTTAAAAATAATGGAGCTGATAAATCATTTAATTGATACAGAGAGAGGGCATAAATGACTAACCTCAGGAGTAATGTGACTCTATCCCTGTACAGCTCTTTAAGGGAGAAGCAATTTAAATCTTCCTGCAGAGGAAGGATATGGGCAGGAGGGCCTCACAGTGAGTTCTACCAAACATTTGAAAAGAAAATAGGACAGAGATGCAGTTCACTGGTCAAGCACGTGCTTAGCGAATGTGAAGCGTGGGGTTTCATCTCCAGCACGCCATCGTGGCCTAAATAAATAAATAATAGGAAGGAATATCAATCCATCACGGTCTCCCAATAAGTAGAGAGAAAAAAGAATACTTTAGAATTCATTACACGAGTACAATACTACTCTAAAATTAAAAATAGATTAAAAATATCATGAGAAGGTTATATTTGTAGTGAATATAGATATGAGAATCTTTATTTAAAAAAAAACAACCCAGACACATAAAAAAGATAAGCACCATGACCATGTGCAATTTATTTGAAGAAGCTAGGCTCACTAGACATCTGGAAGACTAATATAATACAGGATACTAGCAGAGTAAAGAAGAAAAGACCCATTTCGTGTATACATGCAAGAAAGCCCTTAACAAAATCAAACATAAATTCACGATTATGAAAAAACAAATCTAAACTTAAAAAGCATAAAAGAACTTCTTTCTTTAAGTGGAGAAAAGACATCTACAAAACAAACAAACAATAGAATCTTGACACCCAGCACTGTGTGTGCTTTGGCCCCTGGTGCAGAACTCACACACGCATACTTGAACACAGACTGAGAGCTTTCTCCAAGGATGGTCTGATTTTTTTAACATTCTCTCTCTCTCTCTCTCTCTCTCTCTCTCTCTCTCTCTCTCTCTCTCTCTCTCTCTCTCTCTCTCTGTGTGTGTGTGTGTGTGTGTGTGTGTGTGTGTGTGTGTGTGTGTATGTATGCCCATACATGTATCATGATCAGAAGATAGTCCCACTTGCCTTCCACTTTGCCAAGACTTGCTGTTTGCTGCTGTGTTCACCTGAAGAGACTAAGCTCAGAGCCAGGCTGACTCCATGACAGGGTACAAACTGACAGTTTGGGAGACTAGGCCTAAGTTTCTGTTTCCCACAAATGAGAACCCAGATCATCAGGCATGAAGTAAGAGTAGGTAGCTAGAATGAATAAGCAACATGCTACCCAGGAAGGTCTCTAATGCCTAACCAGTTGCAGAATTACCCAGACCCCCTAGAGATAGAGCTAGCCAACCAAGGTTAAAGGGCACATACTTTGCCTGGAACTCTCCTGACAATAAAAGCTGGACCTTTAAGTCCACTTGGAGTCGGTCCCAAATGGGGAGGCCTCTGCATGCAGGTTATCCAGCTGAATAATTGCTCTTTGCCTTTGCTATTTGAGTCTAAAGTATCATTCTCCAGCGATTCTTGGACCTTAACAACCAGGCTCCCTAACCCTGAGCTTCCAAAGATTCTTCTCTCTCCACCATATCTTCTGTCACCATTTCCACATTGGGATTATAGACACAGCTTCTCAGGCCAGCTTGCACATGGTTCTAAGGATTCAAACTCAGATCCTCATACTCTAGAGCAGCGCTTCTCAACCTGTGGATCGAAACCCCTTTGGGGGTTGTCTTAGTTAGGGTTTTACTGCTGTGAACAGACACCATGACCAAGGCAACTCTTATAAGGACAGCATTTAGTTGGGATTGGCTTACAGGTTCAGAGGTTCAGTCCATTGTCATCAAGGCAGGAACATGGCAGCATCCAGGCAGGCATGGTGCAGGAGGGGCTGAGAGTTCTACATCTTCATCTGGAGGCTGCTAGCAGAACACTGACTTCCAGGCAGCTAGGGTGAGGGTCTTAAAACCCACCCACAGTGACACACCTACTCCAACAGGGCCATACCTTCTAACAGTGCCACTCCTGGGTTGAGCACATACAAACCATCACAGGGGTCAAACAACCATTTCACAGGGGTCACATATCAGATACCCTACGTATCATACATTTCATTCCTAACAGCAAAATTACGGTAATGAAGTAGCAATGAAATAATTTATGGTGGGGAGGAGAGGTCTCCACAGCATGAGGAGCTGTATTAAGGGTCACAGCATTAGGAAGGCTGAGAGCCACTGTCCTAGAAGAAAGTGCTTCACCCACTGCCCCACCCCTGCCCCATCCCTCTGAATTCAATGATACTAATTCAGTTTTTTTCTTTTGAGACAATGTCTCTCAATGTAGCGCTGGCAGTCCTGAAACTCACTCTGTACACCAGGCTGGCCTCAACTCACAAAGATCCACCTGCCTCTGCCTCCTGAGTGCCAGGATTAAAAGTGTGCGCCACCACCCAGCAAGCCCAAGCTGGGCTACTGTTTTTCGGAAGTACACATGTGTGGTTTGGTTTTATTTTTTGTTTTGTTTTGATTTGGTTTGGTGTGTATATGTCTCCTTCATATATGCAGTTCTCTGTTTAATCCTTTTAACTCAGTCCATTTGCATTTCTTAATCTTTGTTTTGAATATTGATAATTTGATAATGTAATATCATTTTATATGTAAGGGTGTTTTTGCCTACATGGATGCTATGTACTACATGTATCCAGTGTCTGAGAAGGCCAGAAAAGGGCATCATATCCCCTGGAACTGGAGCTACAGGTGATTGTGAGCCACAGTGTGTGGGCTGGGAATCCAACCCAGGTCTTCAGGGAGAGCAACCAGAGTTTTAACCCCTGTAACTCCACACCACTCTCCCATCAGTTGCTTGCTTTTCGGAATCTTGTAGCAATGTCTTTCCCTATATCCCTTTGATAGCTCATGCTCTTTCTGCTGCTTCTAATTTGTCTAGTTTGTCCATATAATATAACCATCTTTTCCCATAACCATCTTTTGATTTTTCTTGATTCTTTTCCTATAGCGTCCATGGGCAGCATCATGGTTATCAACTGCCGCTCTGAAAACTGTAACACTGGGAATCTTGCCCAGTGGCAGAGCCTTAGCAAGGCCCAGGGTTCCCTGTCAGCACTGAAAAAAAGAAAGTTGTGCAAACTCTTTTAAGAAAATCCTTTGTGTTCTTCAACCACGGTCTCCACCCCTATCTCTTTCTTTCTTCTTCCTTCTGTATCTTTCTATCTCTTCTTCCTTCTCTCATTCTTTCTCTTCATGACATGTATTTTTGTGTTCTATGTATCAGATCCCAATTCCTCCAGAAATCCAGTGATGACACTCCTTCTATTACCCCGGAGCATGCTATAAAGGGGTACAGAGTACTGAGTGAATTTGCCTGTAATACTTTCTGTGCTTAAGTTGGCAGAGCTGGTACCTCCGGTTGTGAGCCACCATATGGTTCTGGGACCTGAACCTGGGTCTTCTCCAAAAGAAATAAGCCCTCTTAACTGCTGAGCAATCTCTCCAGCCCCAAAATAACATTTTATAATGTTCTTTATCTTTTCATTTTTAAAATGAAGGGCAATAAATTTACTAATGCACCATTTAAAGACATTGGTTTCTTCATTTTGTCCTTTTAAAAAGAGATGTATTTATTTTTATTTTATCGTATCTAGAAGTGCCTACATGTATGAATCAGGACTGTAAGTGTGAAGTGCCCATGGAGGCCAGAAGAGGGTACCAGATACCCTGAGCTGGACTTAGATAATTGAGAGAAGTCATTGGGGGTGCCAGAGAACTGAATCTGAGTCCTCTACAAAAGCAACAAGTGTGTCCATCTTGCCAGTGCCTTCTTTTGTCTTGTTTTTGACAGTGCCTCACTATGTAGGCTATGTTAGTCTTGAATTCCTCATCTTCCTGCACATCTTCTGGAGAGTTGGAATCACAGGGTTATACTACAGAACTAGGCTTTTCAGTGGTGATAAGAATGCTCAGTGAATTAGACATGCTGTAATATGAAGCTTTCTGTTGTTACTAAATTATCTCACAGTGTCATTTTCCTACTGTTTTGAAGTATAGACACGTTTAATGTTGTTTGTAGCACCTATAAAATATTATTTATAGTTTCAACTTTTGTCAATGGTCTATTACCTGGTCCCAAACACAGATATTTCATGAACGCTTGAAAATTCTTCTCTTTGTAAGATGTTGAGTTTTATTTACAAAAAATATATATATGACTTCTGTTCTGCTCTCATTGTTTCCATTTTATGATTTTAGTTCAAGCTGGGCAATCTTTTAGAAACTGAGTGAGGGTTAACTTTAAATGGGAACTTATAGCACTATGCTCAGGTATGAATTGAATATTATTTTTTTGTGTAGCTATGAAATAGTTAACCTGTCAACTTGAATAAATTCAAAATCACCTATGGTACACACCTCTGGACAGTTCATGGGCTGGAGTTCCAGAATTAATTAAAAGAGGGAATAAAAGAAAGAAAGAGAGCTGAATTCATCTTTGTCCTTTTGTTATCTGACTATGATGTGACTCACTTTTCTGTCCACATTTAAAGCCTTTCCAGCCATCATTATCTGTCTCCTCAAACTGTGAGATAAATAATCATTCTTTAATTTTCTTTTGTCAGGAATTTTCTCATAGAAACAAGAGGATTAACTGCTATGGTTTGCGAGGGAGTTTCTGGAAAAGATTAGCTCTGGGTTTATAGATTAAGTAGGAGAGGCTGTCCTGACCCTGGGCTGGGCATGGTCCAATCTTCAGAAGACTTGCATAGAATAAAAGGGAGAAGGAGAATCCCGAGTCTCCACTGCACTGAGACTTCGGTTGACTGCCCTCCGACTGAAGAGACCTTCATTCAGCAGGTTTCTTTATATTTAAATCATATATTTATGCTCTCCTGCATTCTTGTACTATGTACATTTTTATTGTAAAGAAGAACTTTGATAACTTGATGGTTTTAGACCTGTAATATGTTAGGAAGATAAAATTTTGTATTTTGGTTTTCTCCTTTTCTTTGTGCATGACTTTCCTGACATGAATACTTATTAATGGTTCAGTTGTGTCTTGAAATGTATGCTATTATTTTTGTATCTGGAAAGGATTTCCCTAACAAAATATTACCTACCCTGTTCATGTATGTATTTTTCTAGATCTTTTAAGCTTCCTTTTTTTTTATAATGTAACTGTAAATTCATAAGGATACATCTAATTGGAGGCAAAAACATAACTACTGTTTTCCAAAAAAGTGGGTCAACTATCTCATCCAATCTCAAATAATTAATCTTCTCCTATCTATTTGAGATGCTACCTAATCCTATACTAAAAATTGTATGCCTCAGAACAGAATTTACCCCCTTAAAAAGATGTATCTGTGTTAAAATAATTTTCTGTGATCATCTGATTCACAGAGCAACTCATCTAGTCTTAGAAAATGGTTTGCGTGTCCCATGGCACTGGAGAGAGGTGTGAAGATGAGTGACACCTGGAACGCTCGTTCAGGGGTTTAATAAAACAAGAAGAGAACAGATAGCTCAAAGAAGGGGATGGGATAAAGACAGACACAGAGAGACTGGGGCATGGCTTCCTGTTAAAAGCACTAAGACCTGGAGACCTCCTAACTGTGACTCTTTCACACCTGAAGGTATCCATGGTTCACAGTTCAGCCTGGACATTAGCATCACAATTTCCAATATCCAGCAGCGATTAGTATATGCCCTTTCTCTCCAGAAACTCTTTCGCTGAAGAAGTCGCCTACGTATTTGTTAAACTCGTCCCCTAGATTTTTTGCCCCATCCCATATTCAGAGATCTAGTTAAGCAGATCTCTGTACTGAAATAGCAGGAGGATGAGGATGGGCAGCAGAAATGAATTGCAAGGTCCTTAATGTGCCTGTGGTTTTTTTTATTAGCATACATTAGCCAAGTGCAATAATGTGTGCACTATGACACTTTCATATACCTGCATAAGGAATCGACTGCGTTTACCCTCCCTCTTCATATTTCTTTAAAACAGGCAAAGGCCAGCATAGGGACCCATGCCAATCATAACTGCACTTAGGATGCTTTTGCAGAAGCATAAGGAGTTAAACTGAGCCTGACCTGGGCTCGTAGAAAAACTAAATCAGACTCACAGACAAGAGGGGAAAGATGATGGAAAGATTTGGTCAAAACAATTGTTACTGGCAATATGTTATTAGGAAATCCATTTTGACACTGATATGGTTTGTACATGCTCAGCCCAGGGACTGGCACTATTAGAAGGTGTGGCCCTGTTGGAGTAGGTGTGACCTTGTTAGAGTAGGTGTGTCTCTGTGGATGTGAACCTCACTTTAAGAACCTCACTCAGCCTAGCTGCCTGGAAGCCAGTCTTCCGCTAGCAGCCTTCAGATAAAGATGTAGAACTCTCAGCTCCTTCTGCACCATGCCTGCCCAGATGCTGCCATGCTCCCACCTTGATGATAATGGACTGAACCTCTGAACCTGTAAGCCAGCCCTAATTAAATATTGTCTTTATGAGAGTTGCCTTGGTTATGGTGTCTTTTCACAGCAGTAAAACCCTAGCTAAGGCAGACACTAAGGGGGATACCCTCACCAGCCTTTCTATGGGTTAACATGACTTTCTGGAAAGGCTATAGAATGTCTCCAGGTCTATTTCAACCTCCAGAACTTCATTTTGAAATATGTCACAAACAATATTACAAGTACTTTTCCTCAGCATTTATTCATTTTGTGGAGATTTACTTCTGGATCATCTTTGCAAAGACTCAAGGGAGCTTGAGGGCTATGTTCTCACTCAGAAAGTCACCAAGATCTTCTGTACAAAAATATATAACTGGAAGCATATATGTCCCTTCAGTATCTAACAAAGGTGCTGTATCAGTAGATAGTATGTTATGTCGTTGAGGAATGAGGGTGTGTGATGACCTTTGAGGTGTCTGATAACAAATAGCAAAACGTTAGATGATAATATTCTTTACACAAAGATGAAATCGTGAGTATCCATTTCAGGTCGTATCACAGCTAGCAGACATGTCTGATGTCACTATTGACTGGATTGATAAACACCAGCTACAGCGTTTAGATCAGATGCTGATTGTTGTCGATGAAAATGATAAGGTCATTGGTGCAGACACAAAGAGGAACTGTCATCAGAACAAAAACATTGAGAAAGGTAGTTTTGCTTTGTCTATTATGCATAGTCTCCTTCTCCTCCCTCTCTTCACTCCCTCTCTCCTTTCTTTCCCACTTACCTCCCTTTCTCCTCATCTCCCTCCTCCTTATTTGATAAAGAGGCAGAAGAGGAAAATGAGGATTTTCCCCTTAGGAAGACCATACAGTCTTCACTGGTGATCATCTTTAGAAACAGCTCTGAAGAGGACTATCTGTTTCACCCGTCTACCATCAGAATTCTGAACCTTATAGGCAGCTGTGCACTTCCCTCTAAAATCCTATGGGACAAGAATCCTGCTAGGTTCAAAAAGAATTCTATCTCTGATACCCAATTGGGTTCCTCAATCCCTGCCATCCATCCCTTGGGAGGTATTGGATTATCTAGGTGTTGTTTGTTTGTTTGTTTGTTTGTTCTGAGACAGAGCCATGGCTGGTCTGGAACTCCTAGGCACATACCTCACCCCTACTGTTAGCATCAGAAGCTATTTTACAGCCAGCCTCTGAATCCAGCTATGATATCATCCTTAGGACATAAGACCCTCCTGCATCTGTTGCCATGGCAACCATCAACCCCCACCCCCATCCCCAGTGCAGGTAGTGTTATCTGCATCTCCTGCACGCATGTCGCCACCTGTGTTATCTATGTCACAGCCCAGATAAAAGACACGGACCCTGACCCATAACGCTCTTCTCTCTCTTCCTCACTTCTTCCCCTCCAAAGTGAGAACTGTGCTGACTTGGTGTAATCTGTCCAGGAATACGCAGCTTTTCAGCTAACACCGCCATCACAACTCTGGGAGCTAGGAAAACAAGACTGACCTCAAACTCACAGAGATCTGCCTACCTCTGCCTCAAAAGTGCTGGGATCAAATACATGCATCTCCAAGGCCAGCTCAACCTATCAATCTCTCCCAACTCTCCTTATTCCTAGTATTTCTTCCCACTTAGACATTTCTACTCACTTCTACTCTGCCACTTGACTGTTAGTGCCCACTTGTCCATTTTTAGCTCAGAGTTGATCCCAAATCTATACCGAGGTCTCTTTTCTCCCTGTTACAATAATCCGGAATAAAATCTTTTTGTCCTGATTTTGCGTTACTACCATATAGATCTAGTTTTCCCTCACAAGTTTGTCAAATAAGTTTCAATAGTTAGAGGGTGTGAAACCTTGGTCCTACGAAGCATACAACTTCTATAAGCATCTGCGTTTCTTTTGAGACGTGGAGACTGAAGACAGGCTGCAGGCAACCACCACGTGACTGTCACGCATGCGCACACAAGGACCTTTGCTTTTTCAGGGCTGCTGCACCGAGCCTTCAGTGTTGTTTTGTTCAACTCAGAGAAGAAAGTTCTGATTCAGCGCCGAGCAGACACGAAGCTTACTTTCCCTGGTAAGTTCACAGTGGCTTAACAAGAACAGGCCTATGTGATTTGATCTGGAGGAGTCTGCAACAAACTTATCTAGCTACTGTAGAAGACAGCTCTTTGTAGGGGAAAAGGTCAGACGCATGCTTATCAGCCTGGTGTTGCTCCAAGGTGCTGCCTTAGGGTGCTTTGTTTGTTCTGCTTATTCGATTAGGGATCCAGAAGACTTTCTACTTTGTTTTCCATTGTTTATCTGTTGTTTTGTGTGAAATGCAAAGCTATTTAATTACTTATTTATTTAGTAGTAGGGATTAAACCCGAGGCAAGCATCCTACCATTCGGCTACATTCTGGACCCTTTGATTTTACTTTTATTTTGGGCCAGATTCTTACTAAATTTCCCAGATTGCTCTTGGACTTGTAATCCTCCTATCTCAATTTCCCAAATAGCTGAGTGGTCCCTTCGTCCACCTGGACCTGCTGCAAAGCTGTTTAAATGCAGAAGAACTTATCGGTCTACAAACCAGGAGGACTATGATAAACAGTATTTAGCATGAAGCACAGGAGATGAAGATAAAACTCAATACCTGGAAAACATTGATTCTTTTTTGATTTCTTAGAAATGATGAAAGTAGGGAGGGATATTTCTCTTTTAAAAGAGAAATAGGTTTCCTATTAGCTGTAGTCATTTAATGTGTTTTAGCATAAACTGTCCCCAGATTTTAGAAACTACACTTTGTCCTACTGATAAAAAAAAAAAAAAAAAAAAAAAAAAAAAGCCTCAGCGTAGAGAGCAATGGGCGTAGAAGACATTGAGTATAAAGAGCAACGGCCATGCAAGATCTCTTCCTTCCTTAGCTCTTCTGTCTGTGGATCAGTTCTTATCATTTTCCAAAACATCTCTACTTTTGCTAGGTAAGTTGGCTCCTTTATGATGCTGAACTTCAGAAAAGCTCAGGAGCTTCTAGGTTAGAAACGTAACTACGCACTGATGTCCACAGTGTGTGAACAGGACAGACTTCATTCATATCGAGTGTCATGACCCTTCAGTTACTAAGGGTCGGGTGAGTGTTTTTGCATCTGCATTTGCAAGCGTATTTTCTGCTTTAGTAAGACTTCTGCAAAGTGATTCAGATAAATATTCAGTGTCTGAAAAGCAAGGAAGGAACAGGAGAGATTTAGTAAGAAAAATCAGAGTTGCCATTGCCTTGCTAAAGGAACCCACACTCCCGTACCTAAATCCTGGAAGGGAACGGGGCCTGGAGGGCAGCTTGTCTCCCAAGCATGAGCACCTGAGTTTGATCACCAGAACCCATGCAAAAATGCTGGGCATGGTGGCATATGCTTGCAACCCAAGCACTAAGGAAGCAAGACAGGAGAATCCCCAAGCCTGTTGGCCAGCCATTCCTGCCTAATTGGTGAGCCCCAGGTCAAAGAAAGACCTTGGAAATGGATGGTGCTCATGAAGTTGATACCTCAGTTATCTTCTGGTCTCCATATGCATGCCCCTGCACATGTAAATAAATATGCATGCTTACACACACACACACACACACACACACACACACACACACGAAAACTTGATCCATATCATAGCAAGAGCCAAGGGTAGTGGTAAACACAAGTACTCCCAATACTTTGGGTGTGGGGAGAGAATGGTCAGGAGCCAAGGTCATTCCCAGCTACATGGCAAATCCAAGGCCAGGCTGGACTCCATGTGACCTTCCATTAGAAATACCAAAATACTTTTTCTCTACTCTGTACTGGTTTTGAGTTGGTGAAATAAACTGACAGGTGAAATTTTTCTTTCAATGCATACAGACATGTGGGAATCCCACAAAATCTAAGTCTAGAAGACAGCTGGGTGATTGAAGTCAACAGAGCATCTTGTGTCACAGAGAGGGATCTAGGGTTTCTGGGGGTGAGTAACTGGAAGAACACTCAGGAAGAAAGTGTGTGGTAGTGAACAAAGCTCGTCAGGTAATGCAGATAAGAAGTTTCTCAGGCCATGCAAGGTCTCAAAGAGGCGCTATCAGAAGGCTACAAAGCCCCTCTACATATGGAGGTCTCTCTAGCGTCTCCTGTGATGTTATCACACCTGGCAGATCTTTCTGGAGCACTTATGGGGGAGAGTTCATGACCATTGCTTTCATTTTGGGCAATCTGTTTATAGTCAGACAAGTGAAGTTCTGAGAAGTCTCTTCCATACCTGCTGCTCCTCAAATCTTCAGTTTTGAGTATAATTTTAGCAACAGGATGAGATTTCCTACTGTATAATTTTGGCATGGCATGTCTTTAGCTCAACACACTCTTTTTAAAGATAAATTATTTTTATTTAGGGGTGTGTGTATATGTATGTGTGTGGTGTGTGAAATATGTACACAGGTGCTCCATGGAAGCCAGAAGACGGTGTCAGATATTAATAACACCAGACAAGAATAAGACACTACCACAGTTTTTGAGCCAAATTTGAAGCAAATTTTATTAAATATTGGCCAGGTCCATACCCGAGGTTTCCGGAGTATGACATTGAATACGGGGTTATAAAAGAAAACCCCACAGGCCTCCATACTCCCCACCTTCATTCAGTCATACATCCTGGCGTGCTTCCAGCCTCTGTCCCTCCCAACTGGAACCTCCTGCCTTCAAGTGATCAAACACACCCTGTGTAGATGGGGCACTGAAGCTTGTTCACAAAAGCGGAAGTGCTGTGGTAACTTCCTTGACAATAGCCCCAGCATTCCAGGAAGTCATCTGTCCTTGGACAGTTTGGGCATGCAGGCTAGAGACATTTTTGTTTTATAGATTTCTTAAGCCTGTCGTTTAAACTTAAAACATAACTTAGGATGTTTGATGTGTCCAAGCCTCCCGAGGCTGGAAGGGTGTAGTGTAAACTGCGGCGTTTAATCTCATGACTGAGATGACCTCCTTTCACAGTCCTGCCACTGCTGATTGCAGCACAGTCCAGGAGTTAGCCGTCACACAGATGCCCTGGAACAGGAGTTACAGGCATTTGTGAATTGCCTGACGTGGGTGCTGGAAACTGAATACAGATCCCCTGGAAGAGTAGTAAGTGCTCTTAACCACTGAACTATTTCTCCGGCCCATAGGGCAACACTCTCAAGTGAGCCCTCTGCTTCCTCAGTACCACTGCTAAGCCAACTCAGGCTATACACAGCACTTAACTCTTCTGCTGAGAACTGCTCCCTGTCCTGAGATTCACTCAGATAGTGGGACAAGTGTGTGGGCAAACTTTTACAGGAGAGGCAGGGAGCAGTCAGAGCTGCTGGTTCCTAGGCACATACCTCACCCCTACTGTTAGCATCAGAAGCTATTTTACAGCCAGCCTCTGAATCCAGCTATGATATCATCCTTAGGACATAAGACCCTCCTGCATCTGTTGCCATGGCAACCATCAACCCCCACCCCCATCCCCAGTGCAGGTAGTGTTATCTGCATCTCCTGCACGCATGTCGCCACCTGTGTTATCTATGTCACAGCCCAGATAAAAGACACGGACCCTGACCCATAACGCTCTTCTCTCTCTTCCTCACTTCTTCCCCTCCAAAGTGAGAACTGTGCTGACTTGGTGTAATCTGTCCAGGAATACGCAGCTTTTCAGCTAACACCGCCATCACAACTCTGGGAGCAGAGACTCTGGCGCTGCCCACTTCTCTCATCTGTCATGCCTCAATGATCCTTCCTGTGAGGGCTGCAATTCTGTCTATCTCCAGGAATAAATAAGAGTATTGTTTCTCATATGTCTTCTTTCCAGGGCACTTCACTGATTCCTGTTCTAGTCATCCACTGAGTAATCTTGAAGAAATGGAAGAAAAGGATGCCTTGGGAGTGAAGAGGGCAGCCCTGAGACGTCTGCAGGATGAACTAGGCATCCCCCAGGACCAGGTACACATGCCTGTTCATTAACAGCAGAAATCTAAGGGAGCAAGGGCCAGAGGCTGGACACTACTTACTAAAGAGTGATGAATCTGTGCCCCTGGCTATGAGAAAGAGGTGGTGGAGCTTTGGTGGAATCAGTTATCTGGGCAAGGTCAAGTCTACTGAGGAATCTGGCTTTGGGGAAACCTCTGGTTTCCCAAAATATGCAAATATGCACTGAAAAGAATGTCTAGATCGGCTGTACACATCCCTTCATTTATCCACTGGAGCAGGGGCTTGGGAGGGGTGGATATTCCCACAGAAAGCTGCTGAGCTTCCATGAGGAGCTCTGACACAGGGGGCGGAATAGTTACTTCTTTAAAGGATACAGGCAATTGCAATGGGTCAAAGATTTAGTTATCTAGATTAAGGTTTGGCAAAAAAATAAGCAAGCAATCTCAACAGCAAATGAACACATGAATGAACCAGAGTTCTTAACACAAATGCAAACAGCCATTAAGTCTATAACATCCTGTGTCATTGGGGAAGAACAACTGTAGATTACACTGAGGTTCTGTCTAATCCCTATCTAAAATGGCTTCTTGGGAAGAACAGCAAACGCTGGCAGAGATGTGGTTAGAAAGAAAGAACCCTCTTATTCTGCTAGTGGGGTGTAAACTAGTGTAGCCACCATGGAAATCAGCATGGAGATTCCTCAAAAAAAATAAAATAAAATTAAGACTTCTGTAGGAAATATTTATCTCTCACTAAGTGAGAAGCTACTCCCACCTCTGGACCCTGACCAGAGGAAGGACTCCACCCCTTGACCTTGGACCTGCAAAACACTGTAAGGTTTCCACACTGAAGTTGTACAATGTCTTTGAAACCAAAAGTAGTAGATTTTGATAAGACACGGAATAAACGCCCAACTGGTCAAAGCCATTGTGTTAGAATATGCCAAGAGAGCAATGTGGAATGGCCAATTCTTACCTACACTTTATGTGTAGTCTATCCTGAACTTTGTAGAGAAAGAGTTTACACAGAAACAAACTGGTTTGTTTGGTTTGGGTTTAGCTTTGGAAATCACGTTGGACATGTGCACAAGAGCGTTCTGGAGTCTGAGAAACAAGCTTCGTATACGTATGTATCACAAGTACTAGGCAGACTATAGCCAGGTGGAGACTAAACAGACCACTTAAATGGGTATATCATTACCCAATTTAGTAAAAAGAATAGGTTGACAGAAGCTGATCTGATGGAAGTAGCAGCGCCAAGATGAAATGTGTGGTTCCAATTCATGGTTGAACTCCTTCAGAACTTCCTTTCCCAGAGCTGCTCCAAGAAATCAAAATGATTGTGGTGGAGAAGACCTAAACCAGAAAGAAATCCTCAGGGCCATTAACTCCTTTGCTCTTGTTGAATAGTTTAAGGAAATTTTTCTCTTAAAGTTTTATTAGGAAATCCTGGAGTCTCCCTTTCTGACTGAAGCAGGAGGCTATTGCAAGTAAGAAGCTTAAAGTTTATTATAAAAAAATCAAATTCTCACAGTATATGGAAAATGTACTAGGTGGCTAAAAGGTAAAGAAATTCAGTGTTGAAAATCCATTCAAGTTCGTATACAAATGCAAATCCATACAAGTTCTTGAGTGTCAGCACTGGACAACAGCGGACTACTTACAGTCCTTACATGCAGAATGCTATATTATTTGCTAAGAGAAAAATTACATGGCAAACATATGTGACTTATTCTATGCTGTGTCTACTGGTTTACTTCATAATGACTCAGGAATAGCAGAATCTCATCCATAACGAGGGCCTTCGAGCAACCAGTAACCTTATTCTGGAAAACACGCCAACACTATTTGTACAATCAGTTTTGGAAGTATGTGGTAAATTTGTCCAACTTATCAACACAGCTTTGAATGTTGGTCATCATTTTATGAGTGCTTTAGATAAGGCCTCTGAGTCAGCTATAAATTTCTGAGGACTCAAGTCTGTTTCCAAAGTGCATGAAGCATTTGCTATGTGCTGAGACAACTGGCTAAAGAAGTCAATTAAGACCGAGAAGGCAGAGGAGGACAGATTGAACAGCTTCATCACTGTTTAAATATATTGATGATAAAGATGTTTTCTAAAACTTTTATGAAAGAATTATTGGCAAAACCAAGACCCAGTAGTAGGTTTAAGAACTGACTTCTAAATCCCAGTCCGTCAGGCTGGCATGTGGCCTCTCGATGAGGCTTCTTCATCCGTATCTGCAGCTCCCCAAGAGCTAGAAGAAAGAGGCACAGATGTTTGGATTATTCTATAGCTGTCTATGCCAAGCAGTTTCATAACATCCTCTCCCCCAGTGCCACTGTGAGGTCCCCTGCGGTCAGCATTTCCTGTGTTCCCGTGGGAAATAAAGCAAGCCTGAACCTGACTTGGCAGCCCCCATTTTCCTTCTTTTTACACCAGTGCTGTGTCGGCACACCAAAGGAAATGCCTTGAGATGATTCAAGCTCATGCCACTCACTGTGGCACATCTGAAAGCTTCCTAAGAATGGCAAGGAGCGCTGTGGAAGTGCTATCTCACCCCTTCATGTCTGGAGTTCCTAGGGGTCTTTTATCTTTCTGTATATTAAAGGGTATGGAGTAATTCTTAAACATTCTAACGGTTAACCTAATAATTACAACTACGTTAAAATGCCAGACATGTTGCTGCTCGTTAAAGAAGTAAAAAGTCTTCCATATCATACGATCTGGTTACACAGCTCTTGTACAGAGGCCCATGGCCATCTTTGTAAGCACACAACAGAGATACCTGTGTATGTTTCTTGTGACAGTAGTCACAACAGCCAAATTCTAGGGTAACACCAGGAGGTGTAAAGAGAGGTGAGAGATGTGAGAAAAGTACATTATATACATGTGTGAAAAATAGTGTAATAAAATCCATCATTTTATACAACAGATCTACAATAACAATAAAATGAACAGATCAATCAATCAAGCTTTAAGCAATTACCAACTACTAAACAAAGTTATTAATCTCTTTTGAGGAGAACATATATTTGCTTTTATTTCTCTATGTATTCTACATTTTACACCAGATTTGTTAACATTGTATCAATTTTCATCACAGGTTTCTCTAGAGGACATTGTGTTTATGACAAGATATCATTATAAGGCAAAATCTGATGCAGTCTGGGGAGAACATGAAGTTTGTTACCTTCTGCTTATCAGGAAAGACGTCAAGATCAGCGCAGACCCGAGTGAAGTCAGTAGCTTCAGCTACCTGACTCGAGAAGAACTGGAAGATCTCCTAGAAAGGGGGGCCCGGGGTGAAGTCCAAGTCACCCCCTGGCTGAGAATCATTGCAGAGCGGTTCCTGTATGCATGGTGGCCTTGCTTAGATGAAGTGACCCAGTTTGTAGAGCTTGACAAGATACACAGAGTGTGAGGAGCAGGAAATCAGACTTTGGCTGTGAGGCTGCCCCAGCCCAGCACTGAGCTCAGGCAGACCCAGACCAAAGCAGGGAGAGGACTCTTGCTTTCATTACCATTAACTCTGAATCTTTTTTTCTTTTCTTTTTTGGAACAGGGCCATATATCCCAGACCAACCTCAAACTTACTGTGTGGGCAAGGATGACTTTGAATTTCTGATCCTCCTGCCTCCACTTCCCTTGGCCCTTGGACTCCAGGCACACACCGCTATGCCTGCTCGGAGCTGGAGACGGGACCCACAGCTTCACAAGTACCATGCAAACGTTGCTGCCAACAGCTAAATCCTATCCTGTGCTTTCTTGCCTTTTTTTTTTTTTTCAGTTGCTTCATTTCTTTATTTTCAACTGCATCAGTGCAGGAAGAAATGTATTGTTTTCCCCAAATTAGAAATAGAGGAACTAAGGAAGAGACGATCCCTACAGGTAGAGCTGATGTCATCACTGTAATATCTAAACTTACATAACCATGAGGCATGAATGGAGAGCGTGCCAGTCCTCCCAAAGGCCTGAGGCTTTGTGTGGAGAACATCATAAGGACCTTAAATCCAGAAAAATCTCTTAAGCACCAAAGTTTGGCAAGACTAGAATATCTAGATGACACTTACTTGTCCTGCTCTGACTTGCTACTGGATAATCTGTCCGCTGTAAGCCTCTGTCTTCACTGCTATGCTAAGTATGTGTACAGAACACAGAGTCCCACAGTCAAACTCAAATCGATTGGGTAAATGAGTGAGCAATCATTTAAATCAATATAATTTTTAAAAGTAGTTGATTTCACAAACTATTTAGAGGCACTCAAAAGAACACTTCCGACTCTAATTTCTAGCCAGCTGTTTTGTTTTTCTTATGGAGGAGAGAGCACCATTTTGGGGGGAAAAAAGGATACTTTACATCTTGTTAAATTAAACTCTGTATTTGAAAAGCAATTTGGTTTGGTTTTGTCTAGCATTTGTTTGTTTGTTTGTTTGTGATAGCATCACACTATATAGCCCAGGTTGGCCTGGAACTCAAAATTCTTCTTCCTCAACCTCCCACCTTTTCAACCTACCATGCTTGACTGCTGTGGTGTGTATTTTTAAGTCTTCCCCTCAACACACACAGGCCATTGTGTTCACCCTGTCTATTAGTGTATATTAAATGTCTCTTATGCCATTGCCATCAAGCACTGAAACTGCTTACTGGAGAAAAACTGGCTTGGCTCACGGTTTCAGAGGGTCATAGTCCGTTATGGTGAGGAAGCAAAGCAGTGGGAACATGAAGCAGTAAATACCTCGTGCACACGATGCAGATGAAACAGAAGTAACTGGTCAGAACCAGGGGCCAAGGCCTGGGCCAGTACTGAGGCCACACTTTTATGTGTCAGAATGAGGGTGGTTGGAAGAATAGACAGCTGAGAGAGTAATGGCACTTGTGGTTGAGTTTGGGAAACATGGAGTTAAGCCAGTACAACATAACATTTGCTGGGGATTTTTTTTTTTTTTTTTTGGATATTTACTTTATATACATTTCAAATGTTTTCCCCTTTGTGAATCCCCTATTCCATTCCCCCTCCCCCTGCCTCTATGAGGGTGCTCCCCCACCCACCCTCTCCTGTCTTCCCTTCCTGAGATTCCTCTACACTGGGGCATCTAACACCCTCGGGCCCAAGGGCCTCTCCACCCATTGATGGCCAACAAGGCCTCCTCTGCCACATATGCGGCCAGCACCATGGGTCCCTCCATGTGTATTCTTTGGTTGGTGGTCCAGTCTCTGGGAGCTCCAGGGGAACTAGCCAATTGAAACTGTTGCTCCCTTCATGGGGCTGCAAACCCCCTCAGCTCCTTTAGTCCCTTCTCCAACTCCTCCATCCGGGACCTCACGCTCAGTCCAACAGTTGGCTGCCAGCATCTGCCTCTCTATTTGTTGGCCTCTGCCTAAGCCTCTCTGGAGACAGCTTATCATGCTTCCATCAGCAAGCACTTCCCAGCATTCACAAGAAAGTCTGGGTTTGGTGGCTGTATATGGGATGTATCCCCAGGTGGGGCAGTTTCTGGATGGCCTTTCCTTGAGTCTCTGCTCCATACTTTGTCTCAATATTTCCCCCTGTGAGTATTTTGTTCACCCTTCTAAGAAACACTGAAGCATCCACATTTTCGTCTTCCTTTTTCTTAGGCTTCATATGGCCTATGAATTGAATCTTGGTATTCTGAACTTTTGGGCTAATATCCACTGTAAGGCAAAGGACATTCACTGTCAATAGGACAAAACAGCAACCAACAGATTGGGAAAAGATCTTTACCAATCCTACATCCGATAGAGGGCTAATATCCAATATATACAAAGAACTTAAGAAGTTAGACTCCAGAGAACCAAATAACCCTATTTAAAAATGGGGAACAGAGCTAAACAGAGAATTCTCAACTGAGGAAACTCAAAGGGCTGAGAAGCACCTAAAGAAATGTTCAACATCCTTAGTCATCAAGGAAATGCAAATCAAAACAACCCTGAGTTTCCACCTCACACCAGTCAGAACAGCTAAGATCAAAAACTCAGATGACAGCAGATGCTGGAGAGGATGTGGAGAAAGAGGAGCACTCCTCCTCTGTTGGTGGGATTACAAGCTGGTACAACCACTGTGGAAATCAGTCTGGCGGACCCTCAGAAAGTTGGACATAGTACTACCTGAGGACCCAGCTATACCACTCCTGGGCATATACCCAGAAGACGCTCCAACATGTAATAAGGACTTGTTTTTGTTTAAAAAAAAAATTCTTTTATTTTGTGTATGAGTACACTGTAGCTGTCTTCAGACACACCAGAAGAGGGCACCAGATCCCATTACAGATGGTTGTGAACCATCACGTGGTTGCTGGGGTTTGAACTCGGGACCTCTGGAAGAGCAGTCAGTGTTATTTTTTTTGTTTTTTTAAACTAGAAAAGAATTTATTTCAGGGTGTAGCACAGCAATCATACACCCTGGCCTGGTGAAAACTGGAGGTGGGTGAGGGGAGCTATGCTCCGACTGTCCTGGGCCACCACAGGGTGGACATCAAAGCCACCTTCTACCGCCAGCACAGCCCTCAGAGCCCCCAGATCCTGAGCTCCAGAATCATGATATAATATGAGTTCCTTCTGTTCTAAAAAAAAAAGAAAAGTCTCAAACAATGTGCGCACAGCAGACAATGTGCCCACAGCAGACAATGTGCCCACAGCAGACAATGTGCCCACAGCAGACAATGTGCGCACAGCAGACAATGTGCCCACAGCAGACAATGTGCCCACAGCAATGTGCGCACAACAGACAATGTGTGCACAGCAAGGTGAGCCTTGTGTTTCCTTCTCTCATGACGTTCACTGGTAAGCCCCAGGAGAATATGCATCTTTAGCTGGGGGCAAGTGCTCTATGTCTTGAATCCTCCGTTTTGGAGCACCTCTGTGGGCAATGTCTGAAGGTACTGCTGCCTCAGGTGAGGTAGCTGGGAATACAGCTCAAAGCCCTCTGGGAGACTGGAGTTGGGAAGCTTATAGTGGAGGAGATGCTGCCGTAGCCCCTCATCTGCCAGCAGCCACACTTTCTGCAGCATACTCCTTCGGGCAGCCTTCACCTCATCTGAGCTCTTTGGGTCTTGGCAGAAGATGAAACTATTGACATGAGCCACAGCTACAGTGTAGAGGACGGGACACCAATGTGCACGGAGTGTACCAGTAACCAGGGCCCGGAAGTAGAGCTGAAGGAGAGCCAGGCTGTCTTCAGCAGGCTCTGTGTAGCATTCCAGAGGCACAGGCAGCTGAGTCAGAGGCAGGCCAAGTGCTCGCAATACTCCCACATGCTCCCCAAAGAGGGCAAGGCGAGAGGTAACACTGAACCGACGCTGCAGAGGAAGGAGGACCAGAGCCCCAAACAAGTGGTCTCCAAAAGAGACAGCCTCAAAGTGGTCTAAGAAGCTGGCATAGAGGTCAGGAAAAGAGGTCAGGTCAGGGAGGGGACAGTCCAGCTTGAGGCTTGGCAAGACTTGGGGCCGACAGAGCCGAGCTAAAAGAGCTGCCACCAGATGCTGTATGGGAGTCTCTCGAAACAGCTCACTATCCACTAGGTACACACACATGAGACGTGCCAGGCGGGCAGCAAGGGGCACAGACCAGAGGGCCTCAGAGCGCCAGCTCTCCAGAACTAGCACCCACTGTAGGACCCGCATGGTGACACCAACAGTGTCAGCAACAGGCAGCCCAGAGGGAGAATCTGAAGCTCGGTGGTAGAGATGTATCAGGGGCTGGAAGGGCCAGTCAGTGGGCAGCAGTGGCTCCTTAGGTATAGGCAGTAGCAGACTTGAGACTCGCAGCAGCTCTCCATGGTACAAGGCTTGTGAGGTCAGCAGACTGGCTCGGGCTGGTGAACAATGGGCCAGGTAGCAGCTGCGGATGCTAGGGAGATCCTGGCAGGCTTGAACTAGAAGAGCCCCTCGTCTACACTGAGGGTCCCCACTGCTCCCTAAGGACAGTCCATCAGAGAAGTCAGCTGCCTCTGGACCCCCTGAAGCATTTTCCGGCAGAAACTCCAGCCGGAACACACAGCCCAGCAGCAGCTCCTGGGCCAGGTATTCACTTCCAGGCAGCAGCCGGCTCAGCAGGACCAAGGCCATAGCATGGTGGAGGGCAGTGCTGGCGGCTGACTCTGGCTGCAGTGTTGCCGCTTTCTGGGCTAGGGACAGCACCAGGTACCGGAGGTGGTATTCATGGCGCAGGGCCCAGGCAGAGAAGGGTGTGAGCTGTGGGGCAGGTGCAGGAGCCACACACTGGAGAAAGTAGTTCTGGAGGCCTGGGGCAGTCAACATAGCAGCCAGCTGCCCACAAAGCCCCTTGTGGATCTGGACCAGAGTGTTGACGAGAGAGAGGAGGGCAGTGAGGAATGGGAAGGGTGAGGCTGAGCCAGCCACACCGAGAGGGGGGCAGCCTCCTGCACAGCCCAGGGACACAAGGCTGGGGAGAGCTTCAGGGGTGGAAGCACAGGACAGCCGGTTGCAGAGTGGGGAACAATCCCTTAAGGAATCCCACAGACTGTCCAGAGGAGGCTGGCTCAGCAGTGGCAGCAAGAACTCATCCAACAAGCGCTCCATGTCCTGAAGCCAATCCTCTGGGCACAAGCTTGACTGCTGGCTCCAGGCCTGATAGTAAGCACCCAAGAACAGAAGGCAGGCACTGGGCACTGGGCCCAGGGCATTCCACACATCAGGTCTGGGCAGAAACTTTAGGGTCTGCTTTAGACATGGCTCGACCAGTGGCTTGAGTCCAGACACCTGTGTCCAGGTGATTGAAGAGGGGATGGCTGACACACGGGACTCGGCAGAGCCACTGGTGGGCTCAGGGTGTGTGCTGCCAGCTGCCAGGGTCAGCTGGGTAAGCAGAGTGAGCAGAGAGGCCATCCGCTGCATGCTCAGAGGCTGTAGGGGATGAGTACTGAGCTCTGTAGGCAGTGTCTGCAAGGCCCGCATGAGCACTGGGTACAGCTCCCTGTAAAGGTCACCACCCTGGCCATAGGAGGCAGTTACAGCCCACAGACAGAAGGCCTCAGTGGTCAGGATCTCTGCTTCCTCAGGTGGCAAGGCCAGGTCATGTGGTGCTTCAGCTATGAATCGGCACAGGCGGCTCCTGATGTCGAAGCTGCTTAGCAGTCGGGCAGCAATATTCCTCCCAGCTAAAGCCAGGACTCTAAGCAGTTGCATGGCAGCAGCACAAGGCACTTTATATAGACTGACAGTAGGCCCCAACCCTATAGGGAACCAGCTGGTAGGCAGGAACTCTTGAACTATGGTCTCCATCAGCCTCGGACACTCCAGGACCCTCATGGCCGAATCCAGGGAATGCCGGGCCAGGCAGATAAGCACAGCCAGGATGTCAAGGACCACAAAGGGTCCTGGGCAGGTCACCTCCAGCACATAGCAGAGCCGAGGCAGCAGGTTGGTAGCCAGAAGCCCCTTGATGATGTCATGTCTGGCTAGGTCAGGTGGAGGGCAGCTTCCTTCCTCAGGGGTCTTTCTCTTCACCTTTTCTGCTATAAGTTCTTCATCCTCACCTTCATCCTCTTTATCCTCCTGGCTGGGCATCAGAGGGAATACCGAAGCTCCATGATACCAAGAGAAGGTGCTGTCAAGGAGCTCCTCATCTCCAGGAGCAACTAGCAGAGTACGAAGAGCCCGGACAGCTGCTGCAATGATGCTGTCCACCCTGTCATCTAGAGAGAAGCGCAGCAGGAAGAGGAAACAGCATCCAAGAGGAGGCGCAAGACACTGCCCACTAGGCGGTCCCCAAACTCACCAGCCTGGGCCCTGCCGACGATCTGGGATAGCACATGCAATGCTAGTGCTCTCTGCTGGGACACCTGGCTACGGGTAAGGTGGAACAGCTCCTGTAGAGAGTACCCTGCTCTCTCTGCCTCTTCTCCATGGTGGTGCAGGCCCAGATGTGTGGGCAGATCCACATCAGGTGCCAGGAGCTCCCCCTGAAGGCTGAATCGAGCCTGCATTCTCTCCTGTGTCTGCTGCCTCCAGAGTGGGGGCAGGTCCTGGGTCCAGTGGAGCTTCTCCAGTTCTACAGTGTCCATATGGAGCCATTCTTTGTTGGGGGTCATGGGCAGTTTCAGTGCTGGGGTTCTTGGCTGCAGCTTGTCCTCCAGCTTGTCCCCCGACCTAGACTCCTTCATACAAGTTGACATGATGGGCTCTTGTTTAGTGACAGGAACTGAGGGTCTTTCTGGGCTCTGCTCCTTGCTGGCCTTTGTTCCTGTTTGCTCCTGGGTATGGCTATGAGATCTCAAGAAGGCAACCAAGCTGGGGTCAAGTTGAGCCAGTAACTGCTGCTGCTCCTTCAGGATCTCCTCAGGATCCATGGCCTGTAGCCTTGCTACATTTTCTTCATGGATTGTCTGCACCTCCTGCTCAGCCGCCTTGCTCCTGAGCCCCTTTCCTGTGACTAGATTTGGTCTGTGGAAGTCATGGCTCCTTCCAAGAAGCTGGTTGCTTCTGTCCCTAGAGGAGGGTGTCTCACAGGGCACAGCATCCTCTGGCGTATCTAGGCTGGCGACAACTTGCTCAGCTGATGACACCCTGTTTTCTGACACCCTCCTTGCTGCAATCTCTTGGGCAAAGATGCTCCTTTTACCAGATGCTGCTAGTTTCACCTGTCTCTCCTGAGAGCGATGGAACACAGGGGGGAAAGCAACACCACTGGGCACAGGCAGAGTCACAGAGACTGAACTTGTATCTCGTTCAACAATCTTAGACAAGACAGCCGTGATGTGCTGATCATGCCTGTTCAGCCTCTCTTCAGGGTCTTCATCATGAGGCAGGGGGCAGCCAGGGCTCGGTCTAGCTCTTTTGGCAGGAGAGGGAAGCAGAGCTGGGGGCAAATCTGGGAGATTGCCTAGCATCACCACATCCCGGTGGTCCTGCAGTGGGGGCTGCTCTGGGTGAGCATCACCGGGCCTCCTACTCCCTTTCACCAGCTGCACCGCTGGAGCTGCTCCAGCCTCAAGGAACTGACTCTGGAAGCGCAGTAGGTCCACTCAGACTCTCCAGGCTTCGGTCTGGACAGCATCATGACCCTGGAGCTGTGACCTCTGTGTGACTCCTTCCAGTACTGCTTTGTTGATGAGGAGATTGTCTCTCATTCAGCCATCGCAGCCTAACGGCCACATAACCTGTCCGGAGACTGCGCCTAAGGCTCTAAGTTAAGCATCCTGGATGGCCCGTGTCTGCAGCCAAGAGAGAGACGGCACGTGAGGCTTGTAATGAAGGGCTGTACCCAAGGTCTATGTAACACAAACTACTTCTGTGCAAAGACTCCCAAGCAGGTTATGATAAAGTAACCAGACATCTTGCTTCTGGGTTCTCCACCTGAGTAACTTGGTCGGGTCCCTGCAAACAGCAACCTACAGGAACGAGGGCTGCCTGGGCGCCGCCATCTTGGCTGACAGCAGTCAGTGTTCTTAACTGCTGAGCATCTCTCCAGCCCCCACCTGGGGACTTCTTTGTCACAAAGAAAGATGTCCCCTACACCCTAGAGCCACCAGAGCAGGCTGTGAGGAGTGTGTGTACAGGGTCACAGACGTGTTTGGCCACCAGAAACCTGCAGTGCCAAGACTGCCAAACTTATTTGCGTATCACTTTATTAAAGACCACATTTTGTAGAAGTCTGTGTGAATCACACATTTCTGAACACAAACACAAGTGACCTCTCTTCCATCTCCGGTTCTACTTTTGCATATCCACAGTTGGGGGCAAATTATCTTTTTCAGACCGGCTTTCAACTTCCTTCTCTGCTACCTGATATGATTTTCTCCCAAACACACAGTGGTTCATTCTTTTTATTATAAGAAGGTGAAATTGAACTGGAACCTAGGGTTCTCTGCAAGAATAGCAAGTGCTCCTAGATGCTAAGCCATCTCTCCAGCCCTAAGAATACGATCTTTGGTATCATGTCATTTTTCCTTTTGGTTGATGGAATCATTTTGTTTTCTTCATATTTTGGGAACTCTAACCAATTTGAAGGTTTGATAGAATTCTGCACTAAACCCATCTGGTCCTGGGCTTTTATTGGTTGGGAGACTTTTAATGACTGCTTCTTTCTTTAGGGGTTATGGGACTGTTTAGATGGTTTATCTGATCCTGATTTAACTTTGGTATTTGGTATTTGTCTAGAAAATTGTCCATTTCATCCAGATTTTGCAGTTTTGTTGAGTATAGGCTTTTGTAGTAGGATCTGATGATTTTTTTGAATTTCCTCAGAATCTGTTGTTATGTCTCCCTTTTCATTTCTGATTTTGTTAAATTGGATACTGTCTCTGTGCCCTCTGGTTATTCTGGCTAAGGGTTTATCTATCTTGTTGATTTTCTCAAAGAACCAGTTCCTGGTTTTGTTAATTCTTTGTATAGTTCTTTTTGTTTCTATTTGGTTGATTTCAGCCCTGAGTTTGATTATTTCCTGCCGTCTGTGCCTCTTGGGTGTATTTGCTTCTTTTTGTTCTAGAGCTTTCAGGTGTGCTGTTAAGCTGCTAGTGTATGCTCTCTCAAGTTTCTTTTTGGAGGCACTCAGAGTATTGAATTTTTCTCTTAGCACTGCTTTCATTGTGTCCCATAAGATTGGGTATGTTGTACCTTCATTTCCATTAAATTCTAGAATGTCTTTAATTTCTTTATTTCTTCCTTGACCAAGTTAA
Organism: Uromys caudimaculatus; assembly: GCA_028551405.1. NCBI lineage: Eukaryota > Metazoa > Chordata > Mammalia > Rodentia > Muridae > Uromys > Uromys caudimaculatus. Next base: position 69,413,435 of record CM052714.1, read on the forward strand.
CATGGAATAGAGTGTTTTTCAGCTTCTGTGTGTATGTGAGCTTTCTGTTGTTTCTGTTGCTATTGAAAACCAGCCTTAATCCATAGTGATCTGATAGGAGGCATGGGATTATTTCAATTTTGTATATCTGTCGAGGTCTGATTTTTGACCAATTATGTGGTCAGTTTTGGAGAAGGTACCATGAGGTGCTGAGAAGAAGGTATATTCTTTTGTTTTAGGATGAAATGTTCTATAGATATCTGTTAAATCCATTTGGTCCATAACATCTGTTAGTTTCAATGTGTCTCTGTTTAGTTTGTGTTTCCAAGATCTGTCCTTTGATGATAGTGGGGTGTTGAAGTCTCCCACTATTATTGTGTGAGGCACAATGTGTGTTTTGAGCTTTAGTAAAGTTTCTTTTATGAATATGGGTGCCCTTGCATTTGGAGCATAGATGTTCAGAATTGAGATTTCTTCTTGGTAGATTTTTCCTTTGATGAGTATGAAGTGTCCTTCCTTATCTTTTTTGACGTCTTTTGGTTGAAAGTCAATTTTATCCAATATTAGAATGGCTACCCCAGCCTGTTTCTTGGGACCATTTGCCTGAAAAATTGTTTTCCAGCCCTTTACTCTGAGGTAGTGTTTGTCTTTGACACTGGGGTGCATTTCCTGTATGCAGCAAAATGCTGGGTCCTCTTTATGTATCCAGTCTGTCAGTCTATGTCTTTTTATTGGGGAATTGAGTCCATTGATGTTAAGAGATATTAAGGAATAGTGATTGTTGCTTCCTGTTATTTTTGATGTTATTTTTATGTTTGTGTGGCTATCTTCTTTTGGGTTTGTTGAAAGAACATTCTTTTCTTGCTTTTTCTAGGGCATAGTTTCCCTCCTTGTGTTGACATTTTCCATCTATTATCCTTTATAGGGCTGGGTTTGTGGAAACATGTTGTGTAAATTTGGTTTTACAATGGGATATGTTGATTTCTCCATCTATGTTAATTGAGAGTTTTGCTGGGTATAGTAACCTGGGCTGATAGTTGTATTCTCTTAGAGTCTGTATGAGATCTGTCCAGGATCTTCTAGCTTTCATAGTCTCTGGTGAGAAGTCTGGTGTAATTCTGATAGGTCTGCCTTTATATGTTACTTGACCTTTTTTCCTTATTGCTTTTAATATTCTTTCTTTGTTTTGTGCATTTGGTGTTTTGACTATTGTGTGACAGGAGGAATTTTTCTTCTGGTCCAATCTATTTGGAGCTCTGTAAGCTTCTTGTATATTTATGTTCATCTCTTTCTTTAGGTTAGGGAAGTTTTCTTCTATAATTTTGTTGAAGATATTTGCTGGCCCTTTAAGTTGGGAATCTTCACTCTCTTCTATACCTATTATCCTTAGGTTTGATCTTCTCTTTGTGTCCTGGATTTCCTGGATGTTTTGGATTAGGGGCTTTTTGTATTTTGCATTTTCTTTGACTGTTGTGTCAATGCTTTCTGTGGTATCTCCGGCACCTGAGATTCTCTCTTCTATCTCTTATATTCTGTTGGTGATGCTTGCATCTATGACTCCTGATCTCTTTCCTAGGTTTTCTATCTCCAGGGTTGTCTCCCTTTGTGATTTCTTTATTGTTTCTATTTCCATTCTTAGCTCCTGAATGGTTTTGTTGGATTCCTTCACCTGTTTTCCTGTATTTCCTCTTTAAGGGCTTCTAGCTGTTTACCTGTGTTCTCTTGTATTTCTTTAAGAGAGTTATTTATGTCCTTCTTAAAGTCTTCTATCATCATCATGAGAAGTGATTTTAAATCTGAGTCTTGCTTTTCTGGTGTGTTGGGGTATCCCTGGCTCGCTGTGGTGGGAGAACTTGGTTCTGATGATGCCAAGTAGCCTTGGTTTCTGTCGCTTATGTTCTTGCCCTTGCCTTTTGCCATCTGGTTATCTCTGGTGTTAGTTAGTCTTGCTGTCCTGACAGTGGCTTGTCCCTTTTGAAAGCCTGTGTGTGTCAGTACTCCTGGGAGATCAGTTCTCTCCAGAAGGAATTTGGTATGGAGAGCTGTGGTACAGGGTCAGCTGTGAGGTGCAGACAGAAACCAGAAGGATCCTATCCCCAGCTGTTCCTTGGTTCCTGTGTCCTGATGGCTGAGGAAGGGTCCCTCTTGGGCCAGGGATTTTAACATAAGTGGTGGTCTTACCTGTACTGGGAGATGTGTTGGCATTCCTGGGAGATCAGCTCTCTCCTTGCAGTATTTGTGTATGTAGCACTGTGGCACAGCATCAGCTCCAGGAAATGGAAACAGGAAGGTTCCTCTCCCAGGCTGTCCTCTGTTCCTGTGTCCTGAGTGTGTTCCAGGAGGGACCCTTTGAGCAGTAGTGATGGTTTTACCTGTGCTTACAGGCTTGTCAGCACTCTTGGGAGGCTAGCTCTCTCCTGGCACTATCTGGGCATGGAGCCCTGTGGCAGAGGATCAGCTCCGGGCACAGACGGAATTCTGGAACAATTACTTTAAAGGTATTTTTCCCTACTGTTAAGGCAGTGACTACACAACAAGTGAATGCTTTCCCGATGAAAAACTGTGTAAAACACATATGATAAAATTGATCACAGATTTTCAGTGCTTCATTTATCAAAAAAATAAAAAGAAAGAAAAGAAAGAAAAAACTGTTTCTCTAAGCCAGTTGTTTTTTGTAAACATTACTAAGAGTAAACATACTGCTGTAAAACAAGAGAACCAGGTATCAATTCATCTCAGGGTATTGAATTTTGACTTTCTAGTGTCTAATAACATGTATATCATACTTGGCTTAATTGTAACCATGTCCGCTTTCTTCAAGTTCAATTCCCAACAGTTCTTCTACAACATACTTTAATCTTCTCTTGTTGTTCTTACATATTTCTATTTTGGAACAATCTCTACCTTATCATACAAAATCCTTTATCATCCAAAGCACTTTCCTTATTTTATTGCCTTTTTACCAAAATTATATCTCATATGTATAACCTTTACATCTTTTCTCATTTGATGGTCCCTTTCTTCTTTATTATCATCAATGTTATTAGTTTTAAAAACTTATAAAACACTTCTTCTAAAATATATATATTCTAAAAGCCTAGGAAGCTGTATCTGGAGCAGAGAAAACATGTATAATATACTTTAAATATCTAACAAGTGTATTCAAGTAAAACATATAAAGAGCCATGTTTTCTTAACAAGTTTAACTATTTGTTAGAGATTTAAGTCATTATAACTGTCTTTTTCATTTGGGCTTCTGAGGCATCCAAAGCAGGATAAGACCTTGGCATTTCTGCTTGCACTCCCGTGTGATGGAGGTTATGTATTAGGAGGGAAAACTGCATCTGGAGCAGACGCACTCATCTCCCAAAAGCCAGTTTATCTGGTGAGCAATAGGAACCGTTCGGGTGACCTTGTAGGTCCAGAATTCATATAAGGAGCCTGGAGACAGCACCTTGACCAGAACTGTCCAATTACACACACGCAGTACACACACACACACACACACACACACACACACACACACACACACACACGCACACACTTTTCCCAAGACAGTGTTTCTGTGTGAAGTCCTTGTTGTCCTGAGACTTGCCCTAGAGATTCAAGCGCTGGGATTAAAGCATGTGCCACCACACCCAGCTTTATACTTTATCTCTTTTTTTTCAAATTTTTGATATGCATTTATTTGTATCGGAGAAAAAATACATTGCCATAGGGAATCCATGTCTGAATGCTTAGCTGCCAACAGTCTGGCCCAGCTGAGACTGCACCCACCCTGCTCTTACCACCCTTGAGCAGGGCTCACTCTCTGTTAACCACTTGCATGAGGCCAGCCCTCTAAACCTTAAACGTTTATCTACATTGTAATTGAGCTTAGGAATTTCCTGTACCGAAATATAACTATGTACAATTCTGCTTTATTGCACAGGGTCACAATATATAGCAAGTGATTATAGGACCGACCACAAGATAAATGTTGATAGGCATAAACATCTGTCTCTAATCACAAAGGAAGCAAAACACCAATTTTCCACATTGCAAAGGCTGTGCTGACTCTGCTGCAGTTCTGAGGGTTCACAGCACTGCAATGTGTGTTAAATGCAAAACTTGTGGCATCAGACAGGACACATGGGACACTCATATCCTGCACTCATGAGTCATCCGTGCCACACATGTAACACAAAGACCACTTTAAAGCTTTTCAGAGAGTTCTTTAGTCTTTTTTGCCTTTAAAAAATATCACCGCACCAGTTAAGACTCTTAGTTACATTCTGACATTCAAAGTGTTCAAAGTGAGTTACAAATTCTGAATTTTTTTGTACAAAGCCACCTCTGTAATACACTGAAATCTGGCCTTCAAGAGCTCTGTGGGTGACATGTTTAAAAGTTAAAAAGCATTAGGAAGTTTAATTTGCTTTAAAATGCCACACAACTAAGACAGCAAAGCCAAAGCATTACCCTTAAAAGCCTCCTGAACTTTACAGGAGTGCATTACAACTAAAACTTAAACCTTTTGCATGGAGTGTGAAGAAAACAAGGCCTCTCTCTCACTGAAGGCCAATGATGCTCAGGCCCAGGGCCTAGTATAATCCCTGGTTAACTCACCTTCCCTGTGCTGCAACTAGGCAACTGCATGTGGACACCGGGGTCAGGAACCAAGGCACCATCTCTCGTTAGTGAAGAGTTCTCTCCTTCAAATAGTAACTGAAGACACAGTACTACTCAGATGTAACTCGGTCAAATTCCTGTCTGCTGAGTCCACATTTGCCCCTTAATGTCCACACTGAACTGCACAAACTCTTTCACCAGTGTCACTCCAAAGCTGCTGACCTCCGTTACTGCCACCCCAACACTTACTAGGCTCCCAACCTTTACAGCTGGGTGATGTTAGCTTTATTTAACCAGCTTTAGTGCAATTAGAGGGAAAGAGCTGTTTTGGATTACCTTCCCCAGAAACTTCTCTCAAACTGCAGTTGAGGGTCTGATTTCAGTTTGTAGGTATACACACACACACACACACACACACACACACACACACACACACTTGTATGCAATTCCTCAGAGATGAAAAACTGTTAGTAAGAAACCTGTCCTTAAGGACTGGGGATCCAGGTATGGTAGCTGGAGCCTTTAATCCCAGCACTCAGAAAGCAGAGCCAGGTGAGTTCAAGACCAGCCTGGGCTACATGTTGAGAACCTGTCTCAAAATCAAGTAAAACCAAAACTGGGGAGGCTGGAGTGTAGCTCAGTGGGATAGCATTTGCCTAGGATGTGCAAGGCCCTGGGTTCAATCCCTAGCACCATTGAAAAAAAAACAACTGACTTTCTTATGTCAGATCCTGGGAAACATATGCTTACCTGTGGTGTTTACAGACAGCTTCTGTAAGATCCTAAGCTACTTCTCCAGACTGATGTTCTTTCAGTCGAATTGTGACTCATGTTACATTTACCCAAAAATAACTATGTGACTCCATGGCCTGCTTCCTGCCAATTGAATCCTACCTGAGCTCCGGAAGTCAGTACTGTTACTTAGAGCAGACACTCCTAAATGCCACAATGGTAACCGGGTTCCCAGAGTGTCAGAACCCTGAAATCTTTCTTTCCAGAGAAACAGAAGGAGGACCAGATGGGAGGGAAGCACCCTCCACTCTTTACCTCACTCTGCAGCACTAAAAAACCAGAAAAAGAAGAAGAAGAAGAAGAAGAAGAAGAAGAAGAAGAAGAAGAAGAAGAGGAGGAGGAGGAGGAGGAGGAGGAGGAGGAGGAGGAGGAGGAGGAGGAGAAGAAGAAGAAGAAGAAGAAGAAGAAGAAGAAGAAGAAGAAGAAGAAGAAGAAGAAGAAGAAGAAGAAGAAGAAGAAGACGACCTGGGGTTGTATTAAGACTCCCAAAATAAAACTTTACGGAAGTGTTTTTTTTTTTTTAAAGTCTAGTACCAGAGAACAGGATAGACATGACAGTTACTACTCACAAGGAACAATGTCCCCACTGGTTGGCTATGTCAACACCAGTAGCACAAAGAAGTCAAGCAAAACAGTAGAGCTTGCAGTGAACACCTTACCACAATGAAGCACACAACAGAAGTTAACTAGGTCACCCTATCTTTTGGCAATGAATTCAGTAAAAGCACAAGAACATTCTGGAAGGCTTAAAGTCATATTCAGAACTAAACAGAAAATATTCAAAGCTAAACAGCAAAATGGAGGCTTTCATTGGCCGCTCAATTCTATGGAATCTGAACAGAAATAGTTTGGAGAATGGTTATCTCAACAGCACTTAGTTTCAAAGCTAACCCCAACAATTCCTCATGGAGCTACAGGAGCTACAGTCATGGCACTGAGCGCTCCAGTCCTCTGTGCAGAGCTGGGCTTTAATGATGATGACCCTCCTAAGAGCAGAGAGTGAGCCTGAGAAGCCCCAGGCTAGGAGCATGTGCTCTGGGCTGACACCACAGTTTCTACACAGAAGGTCTAGCAACCCTTCCAGGAGGAAAAGAAATCTATCTCAGCTGCCTTCTGCCCTGAAAGGTCATCAGGTACAGGCTGGTTCCCAGGCAACAGCCTAAAGCTCTGGAGTAAAGAGCAAACCCTAACCCTGACACCTGCCCACTGAGACCTGTCCTCTGTTTTTGTCAATGCTTTGTCTATAATTGTGCCTTGGTCTTCATGACACCAATCTGTATTTAAGCCAGTTCAGAACAAAGCCAAATTGCATTTTCCTTAGGACTAGTTAGTTGAGAAGAACTTTAACAAAAACTCGTAAGTTTCATTGATTATTCCCCAGGAGATGAGAGAGCGGTGGTAAGTCAGATGTGCACCTCTGAAAAGATTGATCAGTTTCCTGTCCCGTTCTATCCAGACTACCTTGAAAACCATGGAGAGAGACTGGAATGGCCCGCCAATCTGAGACTGAGTTCGAGCTTCTACAACACTAACAGGGAAGCTTAAGAACCCCAGCATGGCTCCGAGCACACCCCCACAGATGAAGTCGTTGACCAAGTATGTGCTGTGTGTAGTGGCAGTAGGAAGATGCTCCTTAATGGGCCCTCGAAGGCCAAAAAAAAAAGGACATTGCTGAACCCATTTCGGAAAAGGATGGGCACCAAGCCTCGGTAATACTCTGCAATCCCATGGCATCTGAGCGCCCGGCAGGCCTGGTAAGTGTTTGTGAACTTATCGTGATGCTTGTGGTCCTGAAGGAAAGTCTGAACCCTTTCGAATGGAGTGAGAATGGCTTCTGTTGTCCGGCGAGCAGCGCTGCCACGCTTCGGGTGGCAAACTGAGAGCGTTGCTCACATGCTTACGGAGCAGGCGCGACAGGTCCTCATACAGACCAAACGCAAGTGCCAGCATGGTCGTCTTCTGCATTAGTGGGGGGGAGGATTCCTCGTACAAGTTGCAGAACCTATCCTTCCTCAACTGCAGGATGGCATCGCAGGTTTTGATGCCATACAGCTGCTGTCGGAAGAGGATCTTCTGAACAGGGTACGTGACTGCCACGTTGTTGAAAGCAGCCACACAAGTAATGCTTTCTGTCCCCCACGTCCACAATGTGAGGTGACAAATCCTGGTTTGAAGAGGTCAACATTGGGGGCCTCTTGTCATGCACTTCTGAGCCCATCATAGTGCTCTGACCCTTCCTCTCAGGGAAGACTTTAACCTGTGACATCAGCTGAGCCTGGCACTGAGGATGACAGCTTTCTGGTAACTTCCCCAATGTTTTCCATTGTTAGCCTTCTCTCTTCTGAAGTCAGTTTTGATAACAGCATTTCCCATGGCCCCGGGCGCGCTCCCGCGCAGGCACAAACCTATATTTTATCTTTTAAGAATAAATACTAGACAATGGAAAGAACCTTCATGCTCCTGCATTGACAGAATTAATATTGTACAAATGGCTATATTTCCAAAATTAATCTACAGATCTAATGCAATAAAACCCAAAACTCCAATGTAACATTTCACAGGTCTAGAAAAAGCAATCCAAGAATTCATACGGATACACAAAAGACAACAAATACTCAAAGTAATCCTCAAGGGTAAAACCACAGCTGGAGGCATCAGAATACCCTACTTCAAATTATACTACAGAGCTGTACTGATAAAGACAACCTGATAAAAACAGACCAAAGGAGCAGAATTGAGGACCTGGAAATAATCTGAAAAAGCTATAGACATTTTAAAAGTTTCTGGCATCAAAGGGAGCTATCAGCAGAGCAAATAGACAGCTCACAAAATGAGTGAATATCTTCACCAACTATACGTCAGACCAGAAGCTAATATCCAGAATTTGCAAAGAACTACATAAATCAAATACCAAGAAATAAAACTGTCAATTAATAAATAGGCTAATAAAATAAATAGACAGTTTTCAAAAGAAGAAACATAAAAGACCAATAACTATACTTCAAAATGTTCACCCTTCTTGATCAGCAGAGAAATGCATATTAAAACTATTTTGAGACACTACCTCATTCTCTTCAAAATGGTAATCAAGAAATCTGACAACAAATGTTACACACAGGGAATGAGGAACCTTTAATTCACTGCTGGTGGAAGAGATGACTGAGACAGACATTATGAAAATCAGTTTTGTAGGCTCCTTTAAAGAGTAAAACAAAGTTTGGCACAAATACGTACACCTTTAATCCCAGCACCTGGGAGACAGAGGCAGCAGTTCTCTGAGTTAGAAGTCAGCCGGGTCTCTTTAGCAAGTTTCAGGATATCCATGGCTACACAGAGAGACACTGTCTTTTAAAAACAAAACAAAACAATTAAGGGGCTGGAGAGATGGCTTAGCGGTTAAAGTGGTTAAGAGCATTGGCTGCTCTTCCAGAGGTCCTGAGTTTAATTCTTAGCAATCACTTAAGGGCTCATAATCATCTAGAATATGACATGGCGCCCTCTTCTGGCATGCAGGTGTACATGCAGATAGAGCACTCATATTAAATAAATAAATAAATCTTTTTAAAAAAATTAAAACAGACCTACAACATGACCTAGTTTTCAATCCCAGGGCATATACCCAGGGAACTCGACTTCCTACCATAGCAATATTGCATAGCCTTGTTTATTATTGCTTTCTTTACAATACCAAGGAAATAGAACCAACCTTAATGTCTACCCACAAATTAAGTGGATAATGAAAATGTAGTATATATGCAACATGGAAGGTTATTAGCTACAAAGGAAATGAATTTTCCAGAAAAATGGGTGGTCTCGGAAGTGGATGATATTAAGCAACCTCACCCAAACTCATATGTGGCTGCTAGACTATCACAATGTATTTTTATATGTAAACAGTCATGTTGTTAGAGCCTAGTTTTTAGAAAGAAGACCACAAGGGGTCATATCAGGTGGTCAGGAAGGATGCCGTGCACACAAAGGGGCACACAGGTCATGAAAGAGGATAGAAAACTAATTGTGTTTCTTGTTTAATTGGTTCTTGTTTCCACTCTGTCAGGTTTATTTTTCTCCTTTTTTATGGTGGACAAGTGCATTAAAACATAATCAACAGTGAACGTGTGAAACTCTGAGTGCAGCTCCATGCCTTCAGAGCAGCTGTTCCAACTATAGAGAGGGTCACTGCGATGCACGGGACTTGGGACTGGGGATGTGTCTGACTGGATACTTCACTTCAGCTGTGTGACGTTTGTGAGTTCTTTATAAGGTGATTTTTTAAATTTAAATTTAAAAACTTATTTTAACATCCCAAAGAAAGATCTGAGAGCATCAGGCATGTGTCTGTTTCCCAGACATGGTCACATTGGTGAAATAACCTCTCTTTTTTTTGTCTCTTTTTGTGCTGTCTCTTGAACAGGTGAGGCAGACAGTCAGGTTGCTGGATTTGGATCTTTTCCTCTTGAAACTGCACTTTCGCTATAATCTGAAAAGAATTTGAGCTTAATTTAGCAGTTATAATTTATATGATAGCCTATACGTGATATAAAAAAAACTAAACACATTAAGACAACATGTAAGTAAAGCTAGATATTTCAAAACCTATCAAAAGCCAGCCATGGTGGTGCATGCATTTAATCCAAGCACTTGGGAAGAAGAAGCAGGGAGATCTCTGTGAATTCAAGGCCAGCCTGGTCTACATAGCAAGTTCCAAGACAGTCAGAGCTGTGTAAAGAGACCAATCTCAAAAATGAACCAGATCAATCAAACAAAAATATCAAAAATCTCATAGCTTTTATTTGGATTTTTCATTGGCAGTTCTAAACTACTTATCTGATAATTTTTTTAAGGTGTTTAGCAATACCTTGTCAAATTTGTACATTGGAAAGTGTGACTCCATATGAATAAGGTTGAAGACTGTTGACTTTCAAAGACACAGAAACTTACAGGAAGTAGGAAAGCACCCTGAACCTGGGCCACACCTGGTGACAGCCTACATAAAAGGACATGGAAGAGGGGAACTTTGCACTTGACCTGCTTGGCTTCTCTCTCATGGGCAAGCACCATCCTGTTGCTAAGGCATTCCTTCATCAGTATTAGAACAACTTCTTCTGGATTCCAATGTATCCTCTAGGCAGGTTGTACCAGATTGGACTGCTAAGACGTCCAGGTAACAGACTGAACAACTACTAGATTCTCAACCTTTCCTGTGTGAAGCAGCCATTGTTGGGCTATCAGGAACACAGCCTGTAAAACAGTCAAGTAAATATTCTTTTAATTATACTTCCATTCTCAGTTCTATACAAATCCTCACTAATATAACACCTTAATAAAGTCTTAATTGATCACTTGTATATTAAAAATATCTCTGAAGGGCTAGAGAGATGGCTCAATGATTAAGAGTGCTTGGTGTTCTTCCAGAGAACCTGGGCTCAGTTCCCAGCAAACCCTCCTGTGGTGGCTCACAGCCACCTGTAACTCCTGACCCAGAGGATCTAAAACCTTATTCTGGCCTCCCAGGGCACTGTGCACATGTGGTTCACAGACATACAAGCAGGCAAAACACAAACTCATAAAATAGTAGTAATAATAATAATAATAATAATTTAAGATTACCTATAGCAATCAGTCTAATAAAGATTTTTAAAATATTTATGTTTATATGCATGTCATGTGCCTACTTGTATACCACATGCATGTAGGTGACCTTGGAAGCCAGAAGAGGGTATCATATCCCCTAGAAGTGGAGTTACAGTTGATTGTGGACAACAGGATATGGGCACTGTGAACTTTGGTCCTCTGCAAAAATATCAAGTGGTCTTTGCAAAGAGCTCGCTGTCCCACCACATCCCGGAGGGCCCTTCCAGGACAGGCTAGCCACTGGGTTCGGAGCGTCCTGCCTGCAGGATGCTCCGTGCTGTGGAGAGAAACTGTCGGCGATGGAAAGAAGCAGGAGACAAAACATGCGTGGGGGCAAGACGGTATCCCGATCAAGCCCCAAAACAATCTTTATTGTTACATGTATTTAAGCACTTTAGGGCGGGAAGTGGCAGAGGAAGGGGAATTCCATACGGTAACTAGACGCCACACATATAATTATATGTCATTGTTGTCCTGGAGCTGTAGACCGGTTCAAAACAGGATGGCTAATCCCTTGCTGGAGGCAATGAGGCTGGGGAGGAATAAAAGGTATGCCTGCTGTGGAGCTGGAACACTTTGACTTGCTAATCAAGCCAAGCCTAGGACACTCTGATTATCTGATTAAGAGTCAAGGCCCTAGAGATACAAGACAAGGTAATCTGGTATCTGGCAGGAAGGAATCAAAGGAATGCCCGCTGTGGAGTCTGAGATACTATGGCTAGCAAAATAAGTCAAGTCTGGGACTCTTCATCTAGCAGAATATGTCAAGGCTCGAATAAGCCAAGGCCTTTGTCTCTGACAGTCTTAGCCACTGAATCATTTTCAAGATCCCGACTAAGGATTTTTAAGATATGCTTGGTCTTTTAATTAGCATAAAACATTTTATGTTAATATTTTCTCCTTTACAACCTGCTTTGTAAAAAAATATTTATCAAAATCTATGCATATCACTGTTGTGGATGGGCCTGGTGCTGTTTGTATTTTGATGTTAATTCTGCTCTCCTGGGAGGGGCTGCAGACAAGGAGTGAGTCACATACTCAGATGACTTTCTTGTGAGTCAATCCTCTAGTGAATAAAGGACCCAATCACTGGGTGAGTAGGCGGGACTTCCGGGTTGGACAGAAGAAGAGAGGAAGCAGGAAAGAGTTAGGTCCTTTTGGAAAGGGACAGCATGAGGTCAAGATGTAGTTACTAGTGGCTCCTGGTTTCAATGGCGGATATGTGAGGATTCACCTCCAGAGGATTTAGATTTATTAAGGCTTACAAGATTAGGATTTTAGTTGTTGCACCCAGAGATTGAGTTATCATTGTTCCTGAACTAAGTTTGTGTGGTGTTTTTCTTCTCGAGGTGACTCAGCTGGGTTCCAGAGAGAAAGGTATGACGGCAAAGTGTGGGTTTGTCAGATGTGCACCACAGAGGCTGTGGGGGTATTGAAGCATGGGGCTAGCATAGTAATGACCTGCCAGTGGGAACCTAATGGGCTGGGTGGAGAGATCGTGGAGCTCAGAGTCTCCACAAGATAAAACAGGTCAGCCATTGCCTGCCAGTGCATAGCCAGCCAAGGCCTGCTGGGGCTGAGAGAACCAGAGTGTAGTACAGGAATGTGAAGTACTCCTTTTTAATATTTCCTGCAATGTGTCACATTAAAAGTTATAGCTTATTGAAACCTTTGTGATTCCAAAGAATTTCATTTTACATAAACAAATAGGTTTTTAATGTTTTATGAAACAATAAACCTCCAAAATAGCATTTTAATAGGATTTTTAAAAAAGATTTATTTACCTTTAAGTGCCTTACAAACACTCTAGTCTCTGGGGGATCAGATGCTTTCTTCTGACCTCTGAAGGCACCAGGTACACCAGTGGTGCACATATATACATTCAGGCAAAAGGCTTCATGGTGTGTGTGTGTGTGTGTGTGTGTGTGTGTGTGTGTGAGAGAGAGAGAGAGAGAGAGAGAGAGAGAGATTGATTCATCTTCCTCTAAGTTCTATTACTCTAAAGAACCCTGACTAATACACACACATTTTCTCAAGACTGGCCTAGAATGAGACCCCCCTATCATTCCCAAAATAGATCACCATGTTACTAAGAGAAAGCAACCCTCCTCCCACGATGCATCTCTTCATCGTTTGGTCTTAATATCATCATCTCTAATAACTCATCAATTTTTGTGCTTAATAAATGACCCAATCCAAGACATTTTGCTAGAGAGCAAGGGGGCATTGCTGAACCCCCCCCCCATGTCCATAGCAAGAAAACACGTTTAACTATAGGCCCCTGGACTGACAAGTTTCTCTTGATAACAACCACTGAGTCTGAACACTAGAGTTTCTGATGGGACAAATGAAGGGTCATCACCAGAGGAAGTTCTGATAAAAGGGCTTCCTCTCAGGACCCAGATGTGCATTACACACCTTGGCAAACTGTCTGTCAGTAAACCAGGAGAAGTTGTTTAAATCCAAAGCGTTTGGATAGCCTCAGTGGTCAGATGGTAAGAATTGTAAAGACCAAATGCAGTTACAGAATTTTAGGGCATACGTCCTGAGATTGACAATACAACCTAGGTTCAATTTCTAGCTAGTAAGTACCAGTATCCATAACCCAGAGAAGCACAAAGCTTCCAGGGTCTTCACTATTATTGTCCCCATGTATGATTTAAATGTGACCTGGTCTGCATTGAGAAGCAGAGAGCCCTTAGACGTGTGGCCTCACTGGAAGAAATGGATTCTTAGGTGACCCAGGAGATTGTCAATGCAATAAAAGCAGTTTCCTCACACCTTGCTGCCAATGCTACTAGCTGAGCCCACCACCATGCTGTACTGATCCTCTGAATTCCTGAGCCAGAATGACCTCTGTGTCTCTTAGGTTGACCCTTGACATTGATTTGAGAGAAGCCAGGAGGAAAGAACTCAAAAATGATGATGGGCTTTGGCAAGTTGTGATTGGTCCGTGGCTCCCTGACCTCACAAGGAGCCATTGTGAGAAACTCCACCCATATAAGGTTCTTCTGGACCTTGCTTAATCTCCTTACACTGCAGATAAGCTGTTAGTTGGCTGCAGTGCACTTGGTCTCAAGGCTTTGGTCTTGAGAGTTTATTATTTATATCCAACTTTAGAACTGAGAATCTGTGATGGCCACTGATGATGGCCATAGTGAGTTTGACTCCTGGTGGGTTGAGGTTTGTGCCTGGATTTTGACTTACTGTTCATTGTTTTAGGTTTAGTTTGTACATCTGCTTCCGTTTATTTATTTATTTTTTTTGATACTTTATTTACATTTCCAAGGATTCCCCTTTTCTTTGGAAACCCCATGTCCCCTCCCCCTCCCCGCCTCTGTGAGGGAATTCCTCCTCCCACCTA